>JZKD02S1744717.1:459644-469983 GCA_000966675.3 Picea glauca | reverse complement strand
ATTAACTTATAGCTCAAAATAGTCAAAATCATGGAAATCGTCGGAATGGAACGAAACCAAAGCCAACCTGTGTGGAATGGATCATAATGATGGAATATGATGATAAATTCCAACTAGACCCCACAATGCCTCTCAAATACCCCTGTACTCGCTATAACATCCATCTGGCTACTCTGGTCATCATAAGCCTCTGCCCTATGATGATGTCCCAAGGTGGGGACATTACAAAATATTCCAGATGAATGGATAGGAATCACTCGATTAGGGCTATATTGACGGTCGTAGGTGACTCGGATTCTCCCTCGTCGGGAATGCAAGTTGCGTAGCCCCAACATTTTCTTCTGGCATCCTCACTCCCGATAGATCCAATGGTCAAGAACTGGGGAAAATATATTGTATCGATTCACTCGAAACCTTGAAACCACACAACAACTATTGTCCATGTTCTTTCTCCTCTAATCGCTTGACATGTGGGATCTATGGAAAAATATATGGCTGAGATCTCTTCAAACTGACTCCTCGGTAGATCTATGGTTCTCGAAAACTCGAACTCTTTCCATTAGGAAATATATCCTTACCACACCCTCGTGGTTTTTCCAAATTGTTATTTCCAAACTAGAGAATTCTGATGGATCCAATGGTTATTGGATCTACATATATAACAGTGAGGATCTCTCGAATATTAGATCCACTCGGAGGTAAACTAACCTTACAACTCTAACCAGGCTATTATTTCAAGATAGAACTTATCGAATCCAAGGAATCATATCTTATTGATCGAATCACCAATATATATATGGATTTGGTCCTCTCAGACCTTCGTCTTTGGGATTATCTCATCGGAAGTTCCTCCCACTCATTCTCCATGGATCTTTACGAACTCCACCTTTTCGATAACCTTACCAGCTTAAAAAATGATAGTTCTATGGTCCATATCTTGCCCGCCTACCATCCAGGTAAATCAAAGACTCTTGTTGACTCAAAAATTCCCCATTGGAAAGTTCACCTCGACATTACTTCTGAATTTTTTCCAACGGATATCCTTCCAAAAGGATTTCTCCAAAGCCCAAATATATGAAAAATGGTCAGAATAGACTCTTCACATCGGATCAACAAATGAGGTTTTTTCCGGGTCTAAATAGGGATTTCAATGGGGTTAAGGGATGTTTTAGGGCATACCATCCCACATCCTTCTTGGTATAGTCTTCCATGTTTATAACTCTAATCCTTTAGGCTTTTACGCACTTCCTCAATACACAGGTGTCATACAGTTGGCTTAGGTTGATGGACAGTTGGTTTGGATTGTTGGTTGTCATTGACGTCAACCCTTGGAGAGTGATATTGTATATTTATTTCAACCCTTGGAGAATTCTGGTAGTGAATTCCGGTAGCACAAAGGTATGGGTAAGGGACCCAAGTTTTTTTGAGGTATAAAGGAATGAAGATCAGTGAATATGTAGGTAATACTATTATAAATGGATAGTACATGTCATGCCATTTCTGGTGATATGTGGAATGTCACATAACTCCTCATGGTTAGAGAGTTATGGCCATGTGAAGTTGGAGAATCCTCATGAGTTATCTAGAAGCCCCTAGAAGGTCAAAGAAGTCAATTATTCTAGAAGCTCCTAGAAGAAGTGTACTAGTCAAATTGATTTTAACTAGGAGTTAATCATGGGTATAGTTGTTGCATTAAGAAAATAATTAAAAATAAATTAGTTGCAACAAGAAGTTGTGAGTTTGGTAATTATGGTAAAGTAGTTGTGATGAGAAGATTGAATAATCAAAGTGTTTGACCAAGAAATAAATGAAATAATAAAGTGGTTGCAACAAGAAGTTTTTTAATGTAAAAGAAGTTATGAATTGACTAATTATAGAAAAGTTAGTTGCAACAAGAAGTTGTGAGTAAAGAGAAATTATTTAAATAATAAAGTTGTTGCAAGAAGAAGTGGTGAGTTTACTATTTATGGATAAGTCAAAGTGATTGCAAAAGAAATTAATTAAATAATAAAGCTAGTTGCAACTAGAAGTGGGGAGATTACTATTTGTGGATAAAGTGGTTGTAAGTGGACAAGTGGTTGTAAGTGGACAAGTGGTTAAAAGTGGGTTATCCCTAGAAGAAGGAAGTTGGGTGAAGTTAGTTAGAAGGTAACCCCTTGAGGAAGCCACCTGGAGAATATAAATAAGAGAGCAAGGAACTCCCATTAGCACCTACCCTACATATTGAACATTATTGAATATCCATTTGTGAAAGTTTTATTGCAGGTACACATTGATACATCAAGTTACACAAGTTTGAGGTAGTGAAAGAGGGTTTACGGTGAAAGTTTTGGAGTTGCAGAAATACTGGAAAAAAAAACCCTAGTTTTTTAGGTGTATGTGAGTTGCAGTGGAGAAAGGTGCATACATACATGGGATGAAGGAGAACATGGCATGTAAATGTGAAAGTTGAAGAAAAATAGGTCGCATTCAGTTGGGAAAATCCATGAAATCTTAAGTAGATGAAGATGTGAGGTCTCTAGAGTCAGAAAGAAAGCTCCCAGAAAGGTCTACAATGATCAGGTACAACAAATCTACCTACAAGTTCAAAAGGTATGTCATATTCTTATGTGTAGTTGGATATTGATTTTTGGGTATGTGTTATATATTTGCACGGCTAGCTATAGTGTCAGCTACATTGCATCGGGCACGCAGGGGTGTTTGAGGGGGGGCACTAGGCCCCCCCCTTTGGAGGTTGCAGGGGTTTGAGAGAAGCACCCCTGAGAAAAAAAAATTGTAGTAAAATATTGTACAAGGTTAAAATATACATTTGGTATCAGAGAAATTATTGGCTTCACGAGGAATCCTTTGTGGTCAGGGGTTTGGCTTGAGACGGTGATAAGCCTTGTTACAATGGGATACCTATGGTATTGATTCTTCATGTGAAGAGAAATGGTGATTAGTTTGAAAATAGAGATCGATAAATTTAATGGGAAAATTTTTGAGTTGTGGAAGCTCAATATGGAAGATATGTTGGTAGACAGAGATCAGTGGGTCATGGTGGATCTAGGTACTGCACCTACAAGAACGTTAGCAGATGACTAGAAAAAGTTGGATCGAAAGGTGAAGAGAACAATCAAATTGTGTCTCTCAGATTCGGTATTACTGAATGTGTCAAGAGAAGCTACAACCAAGGAGTTATGGTATAAGTTGGGGAACTTGTATCAATCTAAGTCCCTGGTAAATAAATTTTTCCTATGGAAAAATTTGTATAACCTGAGGATGAGAGATGGAGACTCTGTGACAGAGCATCTAAACAACTTCAACATTGTGGTAAGTCAGTTGTTATCTATTGAGATTAAAATTTTAGATGAAGATAAGTGTATTAGTTTACTGTTCTCTTTACCAGACTCGTGGGATAGTTTGGTTGTGGCCATAGGAAGTAATACAACTACCTTGAGTTTTGATGATGTGGTATCATCCTTGTTATTGGAGGAGATGAGATAGAAGAACATGGAAGGATAGAGCACAAATGCATTATTTGCAAGAGGACGATCCCAGGAAAGAATTATATCTAAGTCCTCAAGTGGGAGATCTAAATCTCTTGGAAAGTTTGTAAAGGTATGCTGGAGATGTGGAAAATAAGGGAAATACAAGAAGCAGTGTAGATCCAAAGTTGAGAAAAAGAAGGGATCTGAAGAAGCTCCTTCTACAAAAGAAAATACCTCCAAGGAAGAAGGAGGGGATGTGTACTTGGCTTCTTCAAGAAAAAATGTAGATCATGAGGCATGGTTGGTTGACTCAGGAGCATTCTTTCATATGAATCCCCATAGGGACTTGTTCTGTGAATATGAAAGGTATGATGTAGGTAATGTTTTATTAGGTGATTACTTAACAACCAGAATCATAGGACGATGAAAATTCAAGTTGAGGCTCATAGATGGAAGGATTAGAAAACTTCCTGGTGTTGTGTACATCCCATGATTGGTTATAAATTTGTTTTTTGTAAGAAAAATGGACTATGCAGGGGTAAAAATAGTATTTGAAAAATAAACCTGCAAGATGGTTCAAAGAGCAATGGTGTTGTTGAAGGGAGTTTGGATTGGAACTATGTATAAGCTACAAGGAAGCACTATTAGAAATGGGTGTAATAGTTCCATTGTTCCTGATATTAGAGAAGAAGAAGAAAAAACTCCTACAGTCTGATGCAAGAGCATCATAAGCAGCCAGCAAAGCAAGCATGAAGGCAAAGACAGTTGGAACGCACCAGCAGACATTTTGAAAATGTTTTAAGTTTAAATGAAGAGACATTAATGTAATAGCTGGTAGACGTATTTATATTTATGTTTTGAATATTGTAAATAGATCTTGAGCGTTTCTCACATTTGTCGGATAAAGAGGCATTTATTGTAATTTATGAAAAGTTGTTTTAGATTTTATTCTAGATTAGATAGCTTGTAGTGTAGGAGGGAAAACGGATAGAGAGACACCCTCGCTTGTATCATTGTATCATTCTCCAATTGTGGATTATTCAGAATTCTGTAAGCTGTAGAACTGTAGAGAGAAAGAACATAGAGAAGAACCCATATATAGGAACACTTGAGTTAATATATGAATGCTTTGACCCAATTTCATGGTGTTATTATGCTTATTGTTTACATCTGTTGAATGGTAGGTTTACATTATTTTGTTTCTCTGTTATGCATTTATTTCAATGTTATGTGTGTAAGAATGCTCTTGAATTCATGTTGGACTTATGAAATCTGTGAGGAGAGAAGAATGAGTTTCAATTGTTTCTCTTCTTGAGAAATCCTGCAAAGAGTACAGTGAACGTCTCCAAGGTGTGCGTCGAAGAAGTTATGAGTTTTACCTCAAAAAAGTCAGGAGAGATATCATTGTCCTCATACCAACAGAAGTGCAGAGATAGCACAGAGACATGCAAGGTGTGCGCAAGAAAATTAAAGTCTTAGACTTTATCAACCGAGGAGGAAGGTTGAAGGACTACTGTTGCAAGGAGTGTGTGCAGGAACCCTAAGGAAACCCCTAAGGTTACAACAGAAATATTAGGAGGGAAAGAACCTTGAAGAGTTCAAGGGAAGGTGAGTGGAAAGTTACTCAATAGGGAGGAAGCTCAGAAGGGTTGACGACAAAGAGTTCATCGGAGGAATATCAAAAGCTGGAACGGATGGTGGAGTCGCCTCAAGGAGAAGTGTCGATTTGTTGTGGTCGTTGGATCTAGTTAACCAGTGAGAGAGATAGGCTGAGAATTACTCATAATCTAAAGCTCAGGAGGAATAATGGTCATTGGATTCAGATCAACGAGGGTCATTGACCTCACATCCTTGAATTTCTCCATTTCAGAATTTGGGAAGTGGAGAGGGTTGTGACTCAGAGTCAAGATTCATGAACTCGTGATTCGCGAAGTCTCGAAAGAACTAGGACCGTCATATCGCAAGGAGAAGAGAGTTGTTGATCTGTGGCAAGGGGTCGTCATGGTTTTGGAAGTCAGCAGAAGGAGTTGTTACATAGCAGAACATCGATACGTAAAATCCCAATTGTCAAAAATAGTTGGCCCCAGCTCATAGTCAGAGGTCACATCAGAGAAAAGTCAAGGAAGGAATCAAATTCTCATTGGCCTTTTTGGGTTTTGAGGATTGTTGAGTCAAGGGGGCTCACATCTGGAATCACAAAGTCACAAAAGCCAAAATACCCACTTGGGTAAAGGTTGTGGTCATATCATATATCACGTGGGAGTGAGTTGGCGCTCAGTGTTTCTTCGCATGAGCGCAGCTCCAAAGAAGGACTTGTGGATATACACTTGCAGGTGTGAGTGATTTCCTGTGGAGAAATCAAAGAGTCAATCAGAATCTCGGGGAGATAAAGAATGATCCTAAGACCGAGAGGTCACGCAGAACCTATTGAGGTAGGGGGGGGCTACGTCAGAGTGGTATCAGAGCATAGCCTACAATTTTTCTTTTTGTTTCTACGTGGAACAGATTGAAAAAATGCCGCCAAGAAGACGTCAAGAATGAGCAATGCTCAATCTAGCTGTGGAAAGGGAAATGAGAGAAATCCGTGCTCGATTAGATGCTATGGAGACAAAACAGAGACAGACAGTTGATGTTGGAGATTTCAGTGAAGCCGAAAGAGAAAATGGGGCTGGAGCTTAAGAAGAAGTCACAATCAAAGATGTTGTAGAAGAACGTCTATTCAAAGTTGTTGCAAGAATCAAAGCTAGAGCAAAGATGGACATTCTTATGTATGAAGGCAACTTAGACGTTGAATATTTGATAGATTGGTTTAGGGATCTAGATAAATACTTCAACTATGAGGATGTTAAGGAGGATAAGAAATTTAAACATGTTGTCACTAGACTTAAAGGGCATGCAACACTGTGGTGGGATGAACTGCAGGCTGACGGGCGTTGAAAAGGAAAGCAAAGAATCAAAAGCTAGGATAGGATGGTTGAAAAAATGAAAGCCAAATTTATACCCAGGGACTACCAAATTAATCTATTTCGAAGAATGTAGAACTTGAGACAGAAAGAGATAACAGTGAAAGAATACACTGAGGAATTTTTCAGGCTCAACATCAGGGCTAGTCATCGTGAAAGTGATGATGAAAAGTTTTTCAGATACATGAATGGTTTGAGATATGAAATTCAAGATGATATGAGCATGATGACAATTAGAAATGTGGAAGATGCTTATCAAATGGCCCTAAAGGCTGAAGAGAAATTAGCCCGAAAGAAAGGTCAAAGAGGTCGAGGTCGAAGTCAGAGTAGAGGCAAATAAATTGCCCAGGACAGAACTCAGAAGCCGAAGGAGGAACAAAATAAACCGCATACTCACCATGAAAGAGGAGGAAGTTAACAGGGGAGATAGTATGTCGACAAGAACACTTTTCCTGAGAAAGAGGAAGAGGAATAGGCAGAGGAGGTGAGATAAAATGTTTTTCCTGTGGAAAAATCGGACACAAATCTTTCGAATGCCCCGATAGAAAAAGAGATGGAGGTGAATTAGAAGCACATAAGAGAAATGTTGAGGTAGAAGATGTGGAAGGTTGAAGATCCTTAATAATGAGGAAAGTTCTCTTGAAACCAAAGAAAGAGATAGAGAATCTAGTCCAAAGAAACAGTTTGTTCAGAACTACTTGCAAGACCAAGGACAGGGTATGCAAGGTAATAGTGGACAGTGGAAGCACAAATAATCTAGTATCCACAGAAATGGTGGAAAAGATATAATTGGAGACAGTTGCACATCTGAGCCCATACAAGGTTTCATGGTTGCAAAAGGGACATCAGGTAACTATCACTAAACAATGTCTAGTTGAATTTAAGATAGGGGGATATAATGATGAAATTTTATGTGATGTTATTCCCATGGATGTCTGTCATCTTTTGTTGGGGAGACCGTGGCAATATGACAGGAATTTTGTTCATGATGGGAGAAGGAACACATACACCTTGGAAAAGAATGGTAGAACGCATATGCTACTGCCAATTAGAGACAAGGAGGTGAAAGCATAAGCCAACAATACTATTCTCCTCATGAGTGGGAAGGAAATTCTTGATGAAGTCAAGAAATATGAAGAAATGCAGTTTTCAGTGGTGAGAAAACCTAGAGTCATCTTGATCAGTACCAAGATAGATGATATACCTGACGAAATTCAGGAACTGTTGGAGAAGTTCAATGATATAGTGGTGGACAAATTACCTTGTTCATTGAAACCCATCAGGAGCATAAGCCATCAAATTGATCTTATACTTGGAGCGAGTTTACCAAACAAAGCAATGTACATATTGACGCTACAGGATAATGAAGAAGTTAAGAAGAAAGCCCGAGATTTGATGGATAAAGGATTGGTTTGAGTCCATGAGGTGTACCTATAGTGTTAAGCCCAAAGAAATATGGTGGTTGGAGAATGTGTATAGACTCGAGATCCATAAACAAAATCACCATCATGTATAGATTTCCTTTACCTAGGATGGATGACTTGATCGATTAATTGAGTGGAGCAAAGTTTTTTTCAAAAATTGATTTGAAAAGTGGGTATCATCATATTAGAATGAGGGAAGGTGATGAATGGAAGACAACATTCAAAACAAATGAAGGACTGTATGAATGGCTTGTCATGTCGTTTCGTTTGATGAATGCGCCCAGTACTTTTATGAGGCTGATGAACGAATTCTTGAAAGATTTCATAGGAAAGTTTGTAATCGTATATCTTGATGATATATTGATCTTCAGTAAGACTAAAAAAGAACATCTGAAGCATTTAGTTGCAGTAATGAGGAGGTTACAACAAGAGAAATTGTTGATAAATTTAAAGAAGTCATCTTTCATGAAAACATAACTCATTTATTTGGGTTTTTTTATCTCTTCAAATGAGTTAAAAATGGATCCTGAGAAGGTAAAGGCAATCAGGGATTGGCCATCGCTGAAAAGTATCTTTGAAGTTCTAAGATTCCATGGATTAGCTATTTTTTACAAGAAGTTTGTCAAAAACTTCAGTAAGATATGTGCACCTATGATGGACACAGTCAAGAAAAGACACAAATCTTTTCATTGGACAGAGGAAGCAGAGAAGAGTTTCAAGTTGTTGAAGGAGAAGATAACTGAATAGCCAATTCTCGTTTTGCCAGATTTCAGCAAGACATTCCAAGTGAGATGTGACGCAAGTGTATTTGTGATAGGAGTGGTCTTAAGCCAAGACAACAGATCGATTGCATATTTCAGTGAGAAGATGAACGAGACCAAGATGAAATATTCCACGTATGATAAAGATTTTTATGCAGTCATACAGGCATTGAAAAAATGGAGGCATTACTTGGTTCCAAAGGAGTTTATCTTGTATAGCAACAACCATGCTTTACAATTCATAAGTCAACAGGAAAATTTTAACCAAAAGCATGCAAAATGGGTTGAATACATGTAGAATTTTACTTTTGTTATAAAGCATATTTTTGGAACTGCTAACAAAGTTGTTGATGCTTTGAGTAGGAAATGTTTGATTCTGCAGGAGTTCAGAGTAAATACCTTAGGTTTTGATAACCTCAAGAAAATGTACAGAGATGATGCAGATTTTAAAGAAGCCTATGAAGCATGTGAGAATCCAATTCTCAGAGACAGAAGCCAATGCACTAAATATATGATTCAAAATGGACTATTGTTCAGGGGTAATCAGTTGTGTACTCCGAAGGGTTCTATGAGAGAGAATCTTCTAAAGGAAAAGCATAGTAGAGGATTGGCTGGACATTTTGGCCATGATAAGACTTTTGCGCAACTAAATGGCTCATATTATTGGCCAGGGATGAGAACAGATGTCAAGAGATTCATGAACAAGTGTAGAATTTGCCAGCACGCAAAGGGAAAGAGACAGAATGCAGGGTTGTATCAACCATTTCTAGTATTAGAGAGGCCATGGGATGCGGTAAGTATGGATTTTTTGTTAGGAATGCCAAGGATGCAAAGAGGGTGTGACTCAATCTTTGTGGTAGTCAATATATTTTCTAAAATGGCACATTTCATTCCATGTCAGAAAACCAAGGATGCAACTCACATTCCAAATCTGTTTTTCAAAGAAGTTGTTAGAATTCACAGCTTACCCAAGAGTATTGTATTGGACAGGGATACCGAATTTGTTGGTCATTTTTGGAGGACCCTATGGAAAAATATGGGGACTAATTTATCTTTTATCTCAACATATCATCCACAGACGGATGGGCAAACTGAGGTAGTAAACCAAAGCTTGGGAGATCTATTAAGGAGTTTGGTGGCTGAACATCACAGTCAGTGGGATCAGATTCTGTCGCAAGCGGAATTTCCATATAACAATTCACCAAACAGGAGTACAGGACAAATCCCATTCCAGATCATGTATCGAATGCAGCTGAGAGGAGTATCCAAGTTGACAGACTTAGAGACGAGTGAATTCAGAAGTGCTAGTGCAGAGGATTTTGCAGCAGGAATGCAGGAGCTCCACAGCAAAATCAAGGAGCGATTGCAAAATTCAAATCAAGAATATAAGCACAGAGCAGATCAACACAGAAGAGAACTTCAGTTTGAAGTAGGAGATTTGGTTTTGGCACATATCAGAAAAGAAAGGTTCCCAAGGGGAACATACAACAAGCTAAAGATGAAGAAAATTGGGTCGTGTAAAATCATAAGAAATTTTGAGGCAAACGCTTATGAGATTGGATTACCAGATGGGGTCAGAATATCGCCCATATTCAACATAACAGATTTGTTGTTAGAAAAATAGGACCGCGGAGCAATAAAATAAAACAAATGCATAAATAAAACACAGAAGATACACAATACAAGAGAGACACACATTTACGTGGTTCACCCAGTGTGGG
>JZKD02S1744717.1:426684-437221 GCA_000966675.3 Picea glauca | reverse complement strand
TCAACTTATACATTGGTGATATTGGTCCATTTGTCTCTATTTTTCATTTGTTTTATATGCTCATAGTTTTTATTAGTTTTAGTTTAATTCTTGTTAATAGATTTGTTGTTTTTCTGTCTAACCTTTTACCTCACAGTTGTCATGCCTAGCAGAGCCCAACTGGGCATGTAAGCACTCATAATTTGCTCACACAGTGACGAATTGGGTGCAAACAGTGACGATCACTACACCCGAGACTGTCCACATCGCAATGAAGTGGCCAAGCTTTTCAAGGGAAATTCACAACCTGTTGTGCTTACTCAGCCTTTCCCACAGAAACAATCTTTGGTTTCTCAAACCCCCACTCCAGGGGGTAGTTCCAACCAACCCCATGATGAAGCCTCAACAATTGCCCACATTTACATGTTTAACAGGGTTAATTTGACCACTCGCACTGCGACATATGACACGCCAGTTAAACCTGATAAGCCAAAGACTGCTAATGGTTCTTCACCGGACTTGTTACCATCCTCTGTTAATCCTCCATCTGTTAGTCCTCCATCTGGGCCACTTCAGATTGAGAAACCTTCATTTGACTCCATTTTATGCCCTCCTAAGAGCACTATTCGGAAGTCTACCTTTAATCCTAGTTCGCGGGCTGCCCAAAACTACAACATCGTTGAAGATTTGGCTCAAGCTCTATGTGTTATGTCCACTTTGGAAGTTCTACAACACTGTCCCAACCAATGTAGAATGCTCTTAGCTGCTATCGGTGCTTTTGATCCTGAGTCATCAAACAACCTCTCGTTTAATCTGGATGATCATCAACCGCGACTCTCCCACCAGTTAGCTTTTCAAATCGATGTTGCTGTTCACAATCAACAAATCCACCGAACTATCTTAGATGAGGGAGCCTCCACTTGTTTCATGTCCTTAGCTTGTTGGAAACACTTAAAATCACCTGCCCTTAACAAATCCCCTACGATGTTATGCTCTTTCGATGGACGAGGTTTTCATCCTCACAGATTATTACAATCCCTAGCCGTTCAGTTGGGCGGAAAAACTGTTACCGTTGATGTCGAGGTGGTCGATGCCCCCCTCGATTACAACCTACTACTCGAAAGAAGTTGGTTCTATGCTATGACTGTCGTCACCTCATCAGTGTTTCAATGTGTACAATTCCCCCATCAAGGAAAAATTGTCACTATCGATCAACTTTATTTCTGTACACTTGACACTCGCGTCCCTGTCACCAACAACATTCCTTTTTTGGGAGACCACCCAGTTATGTATGAAAGCGTTGGTGTTGGCTTATTGAAAGATTCTATCCTTATGGGTACTTTCCCTACACCACTTCCACCTACCTCACGTCATATTGTCGCCATTAATATGATCTCGACTATGCCTTATCAATCCTTGGAATCATTTGATCCCTGGATTGTGCCTAGTCCTATGGAATTCGATGTGCTCGGTGACACCATGCCACTTAGCCTAGCCGAGGCTGCATATGTAGTTTTTCAATCTGCCTCTCCCTCTTCGAACAATTCACATTTATTGGCACCTGATGCCTACTCGGTGCCCTCATGGTTGGATTCCCAGTCATCTGTTGTTGATTAGATTTCCCAAATTTTCCCTTTTGACGAATCTATTATGGAAATGCTTAGCATTGACGATCTGCCTTGGGATGATAACCATCATCGATCCTCTTTTCTTCCGCCTTTGGAAGAAATTCACCAAGACATACGTTCTGTCTTTCCTCCCGATGTTACCAATGCTCTGCAATATCCTATCCTCACACAAGATACTCTCTCTGAGGGGAATATGGGTAACATCTCTACTACGATCGTTATTGATATTTGAATCAAAGAAGGTGTCGTGGAGAACATTAACCTTGGTGCTAATTGCACACCCAAGGAAGTGGTCTCTTACACCGCTTTGTTTAAAGAATTCTGCGATGTCTTCGCTTGGAGCTACAAGGAAATGCCAGGGATCGACCCTTAAATCGTCGTGCATGAAATCAAGACTTACCCTGACATGAAACCTGTTCGACAAAAGCTTCACCTGGTTCATCCCAAGAAAATCGCAGCTATAAAGGCAGAAGTTGAAAAACTTCTAAAATATGGATTTATCTATCCTGTCCCTTTGACAGAATGGGTCTCCAACCTTGTTCCGGTTGCCAAAAAACAAGGGAACATCCGTGTTTGTGTTGACTATCGAGATCTCAAAAAATCTTGTCCCAAGGACAACTACTCTATGCCCTTCATCGACCAAATCATCGATAATTGTGCAGGGAGCGTAATCTTCTCTTTCATGGATGGATTTTCTGGGTATAACCAGATTGAAATATTACCTGCTGATCAACATAGCCTTTATTTGCAAATGGGGGACTTTCGCCTATCGAAAGTTACCATTTGGCCTCAAAAATGTTGGTGCTACTTTCCAGCGGGCCATGTCTATCACATACCCACTACCTAAATCAATTTTTTTTCTGGTCCTTTGTCGGACTCGAGCTCCTAAATGACCATGGAGATTCAACGTAGACTGGCTCTTCCTCTTTTCTTCCCCATTCTCAGGTGATTGCAGTTCAGTTTGAATGTAGTGCCTATTTGTATTTCGCACCCCGGCGCTGTAGTAATGTCCAAACATTAGACTCTGCAAACACCGAACCCCGGCACGGCTAGCGAGTGACCAATGGGAATGAATCCCTACGGAGTCAGCGAATGGAAAATAGGAACCAACCTCAATAGGAGTAGAGAACAGCCAATGAGAAAACACCCCATTGCACAGTTAGGTGGCATACAGGTGGCGAGAGGAACATGCGACACGATGGTTGTCATGACAGGGAGGGGCCCCACTTCACACGCTACACTATTCTGGACCCCCCCCCATTAAAGAAAGAATGGCAAGGGGGGTCTGGAATCCACCTGGGAACCATTGATCACAATGAGTCAATCTCGATCGTTCAAGAGTTGCGCGTCCAATTCTGGACCCCCCCCCCTACCACTAAAGGCAGAATAGTAATGGGGGCTCCATAATGGAACCTCAGTCATAGATCTGGACAGGTGAACTCTGGCCATCCAGATCTACTCGCCATTTATCCTAAAGCATGTTCACGTCCTGGCTTAAGTTGACGTCTCTTCTCCACATCTAATGGTCATTACAGACCTGGAGATTCTCCGAAAGAATCTCTTCCGTCCATCAGGTTTTTGACACTTGTGATGTCCCAACAATTTGGTTCACCGATCCCCGAATCTTGATACACTCCTCTGTTGCCTTAGCCTCCCGGGCTAAGTCTTTAACCCACGTGACCTCTCTCTCACAAGACCGCAGCCTTGTCCCCCGTCGGGGTTTCGAGGTTTTTGATGCCAAAGTGCAAACGTCCCCAGGACTCACGATTCCTCGAATCCCGACACGCCCTTTACGTGTTATCTCTCCTAGCTAGGCCCCTAGCTCACATGACCACTATCCCCATAACCGCAGTCTTATCCCTCGTCGGGGCTACGGGGATTTCGATACCACAATACATACGTCCATGGGATTCCCAACTCCTCGAATCCTGACTCTCTGCTACACTGACAGTTGTCCCCCACTGATCGAGGTTTCGCGCTTCCAAAGTGCACAGATAAATTGTCACCGGGATCTCCGATATCCCGATGAACCAAACTCCGATGGATGGCCTCCTCGTCGGGACTTTCCCCAATGGCCTGGATCTCTACCATGTGTCCCCACAAGTGGATGGTCTTGATCCAATCTCGTGCTTTTGTGAATTATGGTGCTCCAGAATTCTTTCCTTCCAAACCTTCGATATGTCAATGGCTCTCGATCTCGCCACGTGTCCTCACAAACGGGCGGGTCTGATCTCGTCGGGATTTCGAGACTTGTGATTTCCCAGCTCCTTCGACCTCAGGAACTCTGATTTCCTGAAATGGGAGATCTCTTGACACGTCGCCTCCTTAAATTGGACGGTCTATGACTGCTCCGGGGTTTCCACCATGGAAAGTCCCGATCCCTTGTTACCAGGAGTCCCGATCTCGCGATTCCCGATTTCCCGAAATGGGAGATCTCACGACACGTGGCCTCCGTCGCTTAGACGGATTAGATCTATCCTAGGGTTTTTCACGCCTATACACTGGGGTCTTAACCCTCGGGTAACTCTGGACAGATCCAACGGTTGTCGGGTTTTTCCAGTCGAGATCTGATGGCTCAGATCGGCTCCTTCCCGGGAATTCTTCCATGGCTCCCTAGTCATGTAAAAATCAACGATCCAGATACTCTCATGGACCTTTGAGATCTACGATCCGAAATTCTTCGTTGCCCACGAAGACACAAAAAACAAAGGGATAAGGCTATTAACATCCCTACCTTCTCCTACCAATCTAACAGTCGGGTGTGACCACAGATTTCCCGACGGAATCTCGTCCATCGATCAACACCTATCAGGGATAAGGTACTTAACCTTCCATCTTTTTCCTCCGATCTGACGGTGGTGAGTGACCACAGATCTCCCAACGAGATCTCGTCCGTCGATTTGATACTTCGTCCTTATGTTGTCATCTCAGGTTTTCAAGAGGATCGTTCCTCCTCGTGCAGGTTTACTAAGGTCTTACGCCTTCATCTTCTCCTCCCCGGTTCTTCATGGACTTTTCAAGGAGGGTATCTCTATGGGGAGGTTTACCCAGGGTACTGTCTGAGGCAGATAAGGGTATCGTTCTCCCGAGAACCAGACGTGAAGTCTAAACTAAATCAGTACGCATATAAATAACGATTCATGAGGACATAAGCCATACGTAGTCTTTTCATACAAATATACAACTACTATTACTGATCATAACACCATACAGACATTCTTATAATGAGATCATTCACAGTTTTCACAACTTATGAGCATAATTATCAGAATACATATATTTCAAGATGCCAAAGGAAAAACACTTATCAGAAATAACACCAAGGGTTATACAATTGTTGAGAGGGGTGCTCGTTTCCACCCAACCGTAGGCTTAGCGACTCCCAGCTGATTTACCACTAGCCACCCCCGAGCTGAGACCACGATGTCGTGAGACTGCGTCTCTCTGTCTGCCAGTGACCAGGAGCGAAGGTTGCAATCCTTCCTCTCTTCTATCACTCACTCTACGTGATGTCAGAGTTCCCCTCGCATCTTCCCCCACAATCGCTTCTACCATACGCCTTATCCTCTCGCGAGGTTGTGTGTGGCATGATTACCCTCGCGCCAATCAGGCTTGATGGCTCTATAGATGGGTGGTTCACCATCCCATCCCTCATCAAGTCGCCCGCCTACCAGCCTGCGAGACATTAAATTTGGGGCTAGCGAGCCGCTTTTGGTTCTCCGAGTCAGTGGAGTCCAAATACGGTGTTAATTCTCAGTGGAAGTTAACGCCACCTTTCCAAGTGCCTTCCACCGTCATCGTGGTCTCTTTTTCTGCACATCCCCTCTCAGCAGTCTTGCAATAGATTCAAAATGTTATTCACATTCATTGACCTTTTCCTCAAGGTCCATTTACATCACATATTCATATCTATGAGTTTTCCATGGTTCTCGACCAGTCCAGTTATATTTACAAGCTGGGGGAAACAGGGTGTTACAATGTCATTTGCTTTCCATGATATCAAGCATATCACAGAGCCTTACCTCAACGATTTACCCGCCCACTCATCCAATCGATCTGATCACAATGATCACTTGCGAGCTATTTTTCTTCGATGTTGGTTCTACCGTATTTGCTTGAACCCCCACAAGTGCATTTTTGCTATCGAATCCGGTTGAATCCTCGGTTTCATTGTCTCCAAATATGGGATCCAGGTGGATCCCTTAAATATCAAGGCCATTCTAGCCTTACCCCCACCTACCAATTTAACCCAACTCCAAATTTTGCAAGGCAAAGCAAACTTCCTTTGTCGTTTCATCTGCAACTACGCTGAGATAACTAAAGGATTCATGCGGTTACTACAGAAAAACACCCCTTTTATCTGGGATGACACTGCCCAATAGTCATTCGATGCTCTCAAGCACGCCTTGACCCACACTCCCTTGTTACACCCTCTGGAGTATACAAAGGACTATATCATTTACTTGGCCGCCTCCACTTCCACTATTGCGATGGTGTTAGTTCAGGAGAACCCCAATGGTGAAGAACATGTGATTTATTACCTGAGCAAGAGTCTATCTGGACCCGAACTCCGATATTCACATGTCGAGAAACTGGCTCTGACAATCGTCATCGCTATCCAGAGATTCTGCCATTACATCTTATTACGCACCACCACGGTGATCATGAACTCCAACCCCATGTATCACGTCTTGACACGTCAAGTACTTGGGGGAAAATATTCTAAATGGATCGTTATTCTTCAGGAATTCAATCTTGAGTTTATGAAGGCCAAAGCCAAAAAATCCCTGGTGTTTGCAGAGATTATTTGTGCTCGCCCTCATGTTGATGAAGACATTGAACCTAGAGATTCTCTCCCCGATGAATCTCTCTTCCTCATCATCACCTCCGATCCTTGGTACAGATACATTCTCCTCTACCTTCAAACCCAACGTTTTTAGCCCAACATTTCTCGCAAAGAGCATTGACGCATTCGTCACCACTCTCGTCATTATCTCATCATCGACGACACCTTGTATCACCATGGCATTGACACCATCCTTCGACAATGTCTGATTCACGTGGAGGCTGAACGCGTTTTGAACGATTGTCACCTTGGTGCCTGTGGCGGTCACCTTTCCAGGATGGCCACAGCCCAAAAAATCCTACGTGCCAGCTACTTTTGGCCCTCGATTTACAAAGATTGCATCGAGGCCGTCAAAAAATGCCCACCTTGCCAAATATTTAACAAGAAGGCACACACCCACCCTACAGGGTTGCACCCCATTATCTCCATCGGCCCCTTTGCCAAGTGGGGTATCGATTTCATGCAGTGTAAGCCTACCTCAGCCGGGGGGCACGGTTATATAATCGTCATCGTCGACTACTTCACCAAATGGGATAAGGCTATGCCTACCTTCCTGAACGATGGTCATACTGCAGCTATGTTCCTTTTCAACCATATCATAACTCGTTTTGGTGTACCACATTCCATTGTCACGGATCATGGTGCACACTTCAAGAACTAGATGATGAGTGAATTACATGTCAAATTGGGTTTTCGCCATGAAAACTCATCCCCTTACTAACCTCAGGCCAATGGACAAGTTGAGGCCATCAACAAAGTCCTAAAAACCATGATCCAACGCATGGTAGGGGCAAACAAGACATCGTGTCATTTACAACTTTTCTCTGCTCTCTGGGCTTATCGCACTTCTGTGAAAACCTCAACTGGATTTACTCCTTTCCAATTGGTGTATGGCATTGAAGTCGTTCTACCAATCGAGTGTGAGATTCCATCACTCAAACTTAAAGTAGAACTCCTGCCCCACACTTCTGTTGAAGAAGAACGATTCTTGTATCTATCCAATATGGAAGAAACACATCGTGATTCTTCTCTCATTAATGAGGCACATCAAAAATGAATTAAGAGTCAATACGACAAATCCTTCCACCCTTGGAATTTTGCAGAAGGAGACTTAGTCCTCGTTTATGACCAAGCTCACGATAAATTGGGGACAGGAAAGTTAGAACCTCTGTGGCACAGTCCTTACATTGTGAAGCGTGTTCTACACGGAGGTGCCTACGAATTAGTAGATCATGATGGAATTTCCCTGGGAGAGCCCCGAAACGGGCTTTACCTTAAAAGGTACTATGCTTAAATTACCTAGCATCTGTACTTTGTACATTATTGCATTTTAGTTTTGGTGTGTCTTTTTCTTTTGCGTGCCCGAGTCTTTACCGTTGCCACTCATGACTGTGCTTGTGTTTTCATGCGCAGATGACGTCTTCCTTTCCTATATTTTTTGGGTTTGCGGATGGCGCTAGTCGACATACCTGGAATATTGCTTCGGCAACATGGGTTATTTACCAATTTGACGAGGTGGTGAGTTCAGGAGGTATCTGCTTAGGAACAGCAACCAACAACATGGCAGAATATCATGCTGTCATCGGATTGTTGACTCAAGCCTCCTCCCTAGGTATCTCTCGTATCATTGTTTACTTAGACTCCCAACTCGTGGTCTATCAACTCAACCGTATCTACGCTATCCATAGTCCTATCCTGCTATGTCTCCACCTACAAGTTAGTCGTCTTGAATGAATGTTCGATTACATTGAATATAGACACATTCCAAGAGAACTTAATAGTGTTTCAGATTCGTTAGCTAATTACATAATGGATCATTATCTCGCCCACATATAAGATTTAAGGAAAGCAAAATTGTACATCACATGAAAATTAAAACACATCACAGACATCATCATGTACAAATCATTGGCACTGTAAACACTCGAAACTGTATATATATATATATATATGGCATGACTGAAATGTTTTGATTACATCAAAAAGTATGTAGAAGAGAAAAATGTTGGGTCTTTACACCCATACAACGTCGCCTGACAAGGCATACAAAAATACGATCACCAGAGAGACTCTAATCTCCCCGCACTACATTGTGCTGCGAGTAACATATCACTGCGTGTACTACGCGCCTCAGTAGAGAATTGATATTCTCTGGTACTCCCACAGTGTGCCTCTGCAAATGTAAAGGAACTTCTCCCCTCCGTAGAGGAGGAATGCCCATCGTGAGGCCTTGGAGGTTTCTTTCAACCTCTCGGAGACCTATCACTGGTACTGTCGGATCTGCTACAATCGGAACGCCCCCATGACATCCTGATATCGGTATATCGTCCAGGCACACTGCTCCCTTGTCTGCATGTTGAAAACAATACATCTGTTAAAAAAATCTTCTACATACCCCAAATATATATATATATATATACATCAAAAACTTAAAAAACAAAACTAGACAAGGTATGGCTCAGTCTCTTACCTGACACATCCCAGTCTTCCCCTGTGGGTAAAATCAAATACATGCTCCTGCGGAAATCTACCTCAGCGTATGGGAAGTCCTCTACCCAAAGATATTGTCGTCTCAGCCAAGCAAAGATATCGCCAGTGAAACGGAACTCTGACTCCGCTACTAGCCTCGGAGACAGACTAGTCCACCTCTCCATCCTTGGTTCGTCCACTGGTCGCACCGCCAGTGCTATCTGAGGCTGCATCTGGGGGATGCGTTCCAGGAAAAATGAGACCAGAAAAGAGCCATAACCAAATTTTTTCTGTCCCATCCAACACCGTGAAACTTGTTCCTTCACATTTCGAAGGAACCTTGCACTCCAGTTGAACAGTGTTGGTTCCAAACACTGGACACCATAATCCACCTGCGATCTTGATGCCAGATGCACGCTAGTACTTCCCGTCATGCTTGTGATGGAAAACAGTATGGACCAGAGGGGTAGCTCTCGAATATCCTTGATAGGGATTATACCCCCTACCAGCCTTGCTCCTGGGACACAGTGACGTGCCAGATACACATCCACTTGCTCAGGTAGTGCCCTCTACCCAGAAAAAGATATGGGAACCCCTCTTTTCGATAGGCCAGTCAAGAAATACATGTCTTCTAACTCAATGGTTAGAAGCTGTGTGCCAATCTGGAATCCTTGCTCCGCAACATCCCATAGGCCAATCATATGCTCAAGCAACAAAATCTCCTTCTTCATTTTTTGCAACTTGAAGAATCTGAGTAAGCGACAAGCTCGCAATGCGGCATGCATGCGAGGAGTCCACAAGGCAGCTAAGTCATCCATCTCATGTTCTCGTTATTTCCACTCGATCATGGTCGCCGAAATCACCTAGAAAACAAAAGAATAAAGAAATTCATTATTTCAACGTTTTGGCATTTCGGCAATTTTCAAAATCGATCTAAAAAACATGAAATCTAATGCCCACGTCATTTAAATTGACCACACCCTCTTTTACAATCACCACGCCCTCTCTTAGTCATTTAATATCCATCATACAACAATGAAACATTTTTAAATGCAAACGATTTCTTTATGGCTGCGTGGGCATATGTGGGGATTTTTCATGGATTTTTTGCCAAAAATGACTCACCCAATCAACTATTGAGGCGTCGGCATCTTGACCATCCCCTCCTAGAACGTTTTTTGCAAAAAGAATCCCCTTTTTCCATCACTTTTAAAAGAGGCCGATTTTGATCTTTTTGGGGAAACTTAGGGCTTCATATTTTAAATTGAATGATGCTATGAAGATGAATATTAAACCATGTAATTGAAATAAGGAGAAATGAAGATCTACCTGGTCTGAACGGCAAGAGAAACGGTCAACCGTAGCTCCGGTAACAAGCAAAACAAGATGCGCTGCTGAAATGAGAATCTCCACTACTCCAAAATCCTTGCAAAATGAAATGGTAAATGGAATTTTCATTGTGTTTCTATTTATAAATTTCCATTTTTATAAGGTATAGTTATTTATGGGTTTCTCTAACAATATAATGGCTTCACTAAACCCCTGGTTTGTAGTTTTGGCATCGCAGGTTTCCTGGCAGTTCTGATGGATTATTTACCTTGTCGCGCTTATGAGC
>JZKD02S1744717.1:415553-426634 GCA_000966675.3 Picea glauca | reverse complement strand
TTCGAGCGATAGTTTATCTCTTTTTCGGTCTCATTAGACTACTGTATGAAAAAGGAACTGAGAGAGTTCTCTTTTAAGTGTTTTTCCAAACTCTATAATCCTGAAAAACCTTCGATTTTTCTGTCTTTAGACTCGTTAAAACACACATCGACAAGCCCATACGGGACCGATCCCTTACTTCTTCTGGTTCATTAAACAAAGGAAGAGGAACTTACCGAAGGTGAGTTATATCGATCATGTGTTATCCTCCTCGAGCTCATTAAATCAAAAAGAGGTACTCGTCTATCTGGATGGGAAAAAAAATTGAAAGGAGCAAGCCAAGCAGTCTCTTGAGAACATTATCCAGAAATTCTTAGAGTTGCCCTCGAACACGGAACTTTGTCATTTGCATGCTTCATAATCCGCTAAACCTCTTAACTAAGACAATCCTTTGAGTTCCTTTCACTCCTTTGGGTCACCCGACGCAAGTCACAGTATCCACTGCATTTTTTTGGTCCATGTCATGTTTTTTTGTTGTGCCTCAGTGTTCAAGGGAAGTATCCACCTCTAGAGTCAGCCATCCCAAATATCTTGCCTCAAAACCCATGTCAATCCATGGCCATTTGATCTACCAATTATATCTCTATGTTTGTTTCATGTCGTGGATGGGGGATACATTAAGGCCCTCCCTCGACGAGTCTATTCCTGTCGACTTCAACGCATTATCCGGGAATCAGGCTTAGAAACCAGTTAGTACTTTGGGACCCGCATGCCTCAATGGCAGGCCTCCTCACATTCGACAATAGGTTTACATCATTGACCTCTGATCGGATGATTCCACATGTGTTTTACCTCAACTCATCTATTCACATTTACTGGAATGTACTAAGAGTACCTTGGGAATCATTGACATTAATGGTGATCTCCCTCGCACTTGTTAACGGTTCACACCATTGACCGGTAATCAAGTGGTTTCTGCCATGTTCGACATCAGGACATCTATTCACATGGTTAGATTCGTACCATATTAGGATTGGTAAGAGGACCCTAGGTTGAGTGACCACTTTGATATATGCTTTTCCCAGGTTGCGAAAGAGTTTCTATTGAACAAATGACACATATACTGTTACATAGATCCACTTTGTATTGGTCGTGGCTATGTCTTGTCATCTCATAGATCCATTGTGTATTCTTTGTGGCTACGATCAGTCTTAGTCATCAGAGTATAGATCCACATTGTATCTTCGATGGATATACCTTCTTATCAATATAATTATGGATCTGCAGTGTATTTTATGGCGGCCATATCTTGCAAGTCTTGATCACCCAAGCATAGGTATGCCTGCCTTGGGTTTTGAAATATGTCATGATATTTATTGGATGTTTATGTGTAGCTTCCGTCAGGTTCTCCGAGTCTATACCCTTGCTTGAAAGTCTACAAAGCATCTCAGTTATCAGATCTCATCTTCTAACTTCATGCTTTGGGGGGAAATCTATTACACGTCAATATTACTCAACTGGATAAGTGTCGCATGTTCCTCTCAACTGTCGTAAGTGTCGCATGTTCCTCACAACTTTCACAAGTGTCGCGAGTTGTTCATAAGTGTCGCAAGTGTTGTTCAAGCATACTTCCATAATGACAACACTAAGGAGGCACTTAAAAAATCTCATACACTGTATTTGGAGGAGGGGAAATGGTTAACTGAAGTCAAGGAACTCTTATCACCTGAAAAGAGCCCTTAAAATAGGGTTTTGAAGGAGAGTGCTCCCCTATGGCATCCTTAGGAGCATTGGCGCTCCCCCACAAGATACTGGGGAGCGTTATAACAACAAACCACTTCTCTGAGAGAGCGATGCCCATCCTTAGAGCACTGGCACTCCCCTTGAGCCTCCTAGGGAGTGTTATAGCGCCCTAATGCCCCTTTTGAGGGAGCGCTATCTAATTTGAGGCAATGGTTGGCCCATTGAGGAGAATAAGGGGAGGATCTCTCAATTTTAGAAGGCATTTGCATTCAAATTATTGGTTCCATCAGGAGATCCCTGATCTAAGGAGGGGATTCCTCAACTTGTTCTAAAGATAAATCAAGACATTAAGCTCCTCTTAACCTATATAAGAGGGCTCTATGATGGTGAAAAGAGGAAAGAATTGCTAGCATGAAACCTATGATATCATAGGAAACACACAGTCAGCTAAAGGAGAGTGATCAGCGAAGCTATTATCATCCAGGTCGTGGATCTTTCGAGCAAGGGTTAGACGAAGGGGACTTGATGAAGCTGTCGCTTTCGCATCTACGATTGTAAGTACTACTGTCATTATTCCCATTAATATGACACGCTTGGCCTGTTTCTTTCTAGTTTGTGTCTGATCTTATATGAAATTATCATTGATAGATAGATCTATTTTCAGGCTAATATCAATAGAGTAGAAAGTGGTCGTACTTTGTTTGTCTACAGGACTCAGCGAGGAGCAAGAGTTTGGAGCTCGATTTGGAGCGTGCAGGGACAAACGTCGATAAAGAGGTATTGTTATTCTCCTTCCTTCTCATGTATTAGTTTGTATAGATTTTAAAGGAAGTCAGTGTCCACGTTAAGCACTTTTTGTCTTAGATTTAGGGTCTAGCTCTTTGAGGCGATCTACCTGTCTGCAGGGAGATTTTCCTATAACAATGAGGTACAAAGCTAGAGCTTGATGATTTGGAGGAAATCAGACGAAGAACATGTTCACGAACCAATGACCATGTGCATCTTTTACAAGTTCCAGATGCAAGCGATACACGAAAAATACCCTCTGAATAGCATCCAATAAGGAAAAATACTGACAAAGGAGAGGAAACCACCAATAAGTCTAATGGCATCCAAGACATTGCATGAATCCCAATGTGTGAATATATTTCTTTCCGTCAAACACAATGGAAACCTCCCAGTCAGAGACCAATGGTGAAATTTCAATTGTTAGGTTCAAGGTTACCTACCAATGATGAAAGTAGAACTAGGGTGCATTATACGACTACAGTTTCATGAAATTTTGAGACATACTGAGGGTATGGATGACATGCAACGTCAAGAGTTCTGAGGAATGGCCAGCACAAGTTGATAGACATCCTTTGAACAAGAGCATGAGACATATGGAAGACTCTGGAAGCATAGAATCAATGATGAACTCTCCATAGGGACTAGAATAGTAACCAGTTAGGGGAGAAAACTCTAAGTAATGAGCTCAGCTTCCTAAGGTCATGCTAAACGCAAAATTTTGATGACAAGTGGACTCAAAATTTTGTGATTTGTTCAAAGGCAATACGACTGCTACTAATATAATATAATATTCTTTCCTCGCCTGACTTTTTTTGTTTTTTCATAGTCAAATGAATGTTATGATACAGAGGAGGAAATGAGTGTCGCAAGTAATAAACTAGTTCCAGCGGTGGAACATACCTATTCTCAATGCAAGGAGGTGCATGCATGACATAGACCTATCGGCCCTAGAGCTGAGATCCACTCACAAAATCATTCTATATGCCTTTCGAGCCGGATTAGCTCTTTCAGATTCTCTTCTGGAATCCCCTTTCTAATCAATCCACAGGTTCTTTCTCGTGGTTCACGATCTCGCAAGTTCACGAGTCGTGACCTCTGTCTCTTCCTCTATGATCCCACGATAACTGAGGTCATGAAATGGGTACATCTCTCCCTTTGTTAGTGCCCTCCTTGCGCAACCACCAGTTAGGCTAAGCACTAGCACCTTTCACCTCTCACGCCTTCATGAGTTAAAAGGTCCAACCTTGGCACCTTTCCTTCCCGAACCCTCGAGAGGCGAGATTTTACCTTTCTCCTCTCGACTTCACTTCTCGCAACTTGCAGCAGCCAAATTTTTGGCTCTCACCCGATGAACCTCCGAGTTCACGAGATCCTCTTATCTCTGCCACTTGTCCTCCTCCGATGGATGGCTTAGATTACTTCGCGACTTCGCTTCTCGCAACTTGGAGCACCCAAATTTTGGGCTCTCACCTAGTGAGCCTTCAAGTTCACGAGATCCTTTGATCTCTGCCACCTGTCCTCCTCTGATGGATGCCTTTTGCGATTTCGTGAGTCTCGCTACAAAAATTTCTACTCTTCACCTCTCGAAACCCCGAGATGTGAAATATGCGAGTGATCTGACAGCCTTGTTGGCCCAGATCCTATGGCTCTATACTCCTGAGATTTTCACTTAGAAAACACACACCATAACCTCATTTCTCCTCTATGAGATCTGACGGCTTCCAGGACCTCATGAATTCTCCACGAAGAACTCCGACTGTCAAATTCCTCCTTGGTGATTTCTATGAAATGAACAAAATGATCTTTCACAAAACTTGTCCACCCGCGAAACGATATCGTTGCGCCTTCTCTTTGAACGCTTCAAGGTACTGAACCTCCTAATATTTCTCCATGACTTGAGTCTTCAAGAAGACTCCTACATGCATTCCTTGTGGCAATTCTTGAATACTTTTAGGTATTGAATTCTCCAACTCTGTGCACTTTCTGCAACAGTAGTCTTTCCACCACTTCACTGAGTTTGCAAACACTGATACTTCACTTTCCCTATGCACTCCTTGCATGGCTCTTGTGCTTAACTTACACTTCTGTGAGAATGAGAACCGTGTTATCTCTCCTGGGCTTGTAGATACAAACTCTGACCTCTGTCAACGCACACCTTGTGGACGATTTCATTGCACTCCTTGCAGTAAAACTCTTGCTCAGGCAGAGAAACAATTGAAACTCATTCTCTATTCTCCCTCTCTTCAGATTTCAGACATTAACATGAAATCATACATTCACACATCAAAGAAAATGTATAACAGGGAATAAAAATCCATGAGCATAACATTCACAATGCATACACAGAGAACAAATACGACACCATGAATTTGAATCGAAGCTCTTTCTATTAATTCAAATCTCTATACATGAGTGTTTTCAACTACAACTCTCTGCTCTCTTGATTGATTATGCTATTCCTGCTAATGTTACAATGATACAAATGAGGGTGTCTATATCCATTTTCCCTCCTCTCCTAAAACTGTCTAATCTAAGAATTCAAAGCTACCTACTTACATTAACTAGCATAAATGCCTCTTAGTCCTTCAGACGAGAGCAGGACGCTCAAGTTCTGATTACAAATCAAGAAGTACACCTCTCCTTAACTATTACATTTACGTTTGGCGCATCCATCTTCAAAAAATTTTAAACAATTCATCATGTGCCCAACATGCATTGGCACTTGCCCCACGCTCGCTTGACGTTGGCGATGCTCCTGCATCATACTCCCCTTCTTGAAAATTTTCATGGGCTCCTGTCCATGAGCTCTCGCACGGTCTGTCCATGCTTTTGAATCTCTACTTCATTCTCCTAGCTGGCATCTTCAACTAGATGTCCCTTCCACTTGACCAAGTATTCAAAGTATTCCTTTCTCTTGGTCTTCTTGCTAACTCTTTTGTCCAGTATGCTTTCCATCTGTGGCTTCTCTGCAACAGGCATCTTTTTTGTCCATTGTACCTCTGGTTGTTCATCACTTGTTCCTGCTTCCTCAGATTTGTATGGGTACAAATATGAGACATTGAATATCGGAGAAATTCCAATCCCATCGGGTAATTCAATTTCACAAGAATTTGCCCCAAATTTCTTCAATAACATACATGGTCCGATCTTCTTCATCTTCAGTTTGTTATATGTCCCCTTTGGGAACCTTTCCTTTCTCAAATGTGCCAGAATCAAATCACCAACCTCAAATTGAAGTTGTCTCCTATGTTGATCTACTATGCGCTTATACTCTTGGCTCGAGTTTTGTAAACACTCCTTCACCTAGCTGTGAAGTTCCTTCATCGCTTCTGTGAAATCCTCTACACTAGCACTTCTAGTTGCATTTTGTTTTGAATCTCTCAATTTTGAAACCCCTCTTGGTTGCATCCCATAAACAATATGGAATGGACTCTGCCATGTGCTTCTGTTGATTGAATCATTATAAGCAAATTATGCCTGTGGCAGAATATTGTCCCATTGGTTGTGGTGTTCTGTCACCAAGCTCCTCAACAAGTCTCCCAAGCTTCTATTCACAACTTTTGTCTGTCCATCCGTCTGAGGATGATAAGCTAAACTGAATGATAAGTTTGTTCCCAGATTTTTCCATAATTTTATCCATAAGTGTCCCATGAACTTGATGTCTCGAGCCAAAACTATGCTCCTTGGTAAGTCGTGAAGTCGAATGACTTCTTTGAAAAATAGATTCGCAATGTGAGTTTCGTCACTAGTTTTCTGACACGGTATGAAGTGTGCCATCTTAGAAAATATGTCTGCCACTATAAATATTGAGTCAAACCCTCTTTTTGTTATCGACAGTCCCAATATGAAGTCCATGCTGACTGCATCCCATGGCCTATCAAGTATGGGTAATGGTTGATAAAAACCTACATTCTGCCTCTTCCCTTTTGAATGCTGACAAATTCTACATCTCTCCATGAATATTTTGACGTCTTCTCGCATTCCTGGCCAAAAATATGACTCGTTTAGCTTTGAGAATGTCTTTTCGTGACCGAAATGCCCAGTTGGTCCTCCACTGTGTTTCTCCTTGAGCAAATTCTCCCTCATGGAGCATTTTGGAATACAAAGTTCATTACCCTTAAACAGTAATCCTTCTTGGATCATGTATTTTATCCATTGAATTCTGTCTCTGAGAATTGGATTCGCAATTGCTTCATACGTCTCCTTAAAATCTAGATCGTCTCTGTACATATCCCTGAGATCATCAAAACCCAGTGTTTTGACTCTGAACTCCTACAACAGCAAACATTTCCTGCTCAAAGCATCAACAACTTTGTTAGTAGTTCCAGAAATATGTTTAATTACAAAAGTAAAGTTCTGTATGTATTCAACCCATTTAACATGTCTTTGATTCAACTTCTCCTATTGAGTTACAAATTGCAAAGCATGATTGTCACTGTATACAACAAACTCCTTAGGGATTAAGTAATGTCTCCATTTCTTCAATGCCTGGACAAAAGCATAGAACTCCTTGTCATACATGGAGTATTTCACTTTTGTTTCATTCAGCTTCTCGCTAAAGTATGTTATCAGCCTGTCTTCTTGGCTCAAGACTTCCCCTATTGCAAATCCACTTGCATCACACTTCACTTGAAATGTCTTTTGGAAATTCGGCAACACTAGAACTGGTTGTTCTATGATTTGCTTCTTCAGCAAATTGAAGCTTTTCTCAGCCTCTTTTATCCAGTGAAAAGACTTATGTCTCTTCTTCACTGTGTCCATCACCGGTGCACTAATTCCACTGAAATTCCTAATGAACTTCTGGTAGAAACTAGCCAATCCGTGAAAACTTCTTACCTCAAATATACTCTGCGGTGATGGCCAATTCTTAATCACCTCCACTTTATCTGGATCCATCCTCAATTTATCTACAAAAATAACAAAACCCAAATAAATGAGCTCTGTCTTCATGAATGAGGATTTCTTCATGTTTATCAGCAACTTCTCTTGCTGTAACCTCTTCATCACTGTAGCCAAATGTTTCAGATGCTCTGCCTCTGTTTTACTGAAAATCAATATGTCATCAAGATACACAATGACAAATTTTTCGATAAACTCATTCAGGACTTTGTTCATCAACCTCATGAAGGTACTTGGCACGTTCATTAAGCCAAATGGCATAACAAGCCATTCATACAACCCTTCGTTAGTCTTGAAGGCTATCTTCCATTCATCACCTTCTCTCATACGAATCTGGTGATATCCACTTTTCAAATCAATCTTCGAAAAAAAAATTGCTCCACTTAAGAAATCCATCAGATCATCCATCCTTGGCAATGGAAATCTGTACCTGATGGTTATCTTGTTAATTTCCCTCAAGTCAGTACACATCCTCCAGCCTCTGTCTTTCTTTGGACTCAGCACTGTTGGAACAACACATGGAATCAAGCTTTCTCTGACCAAACCTTTGTCCAACAAATCCTGGACTTGTCTTTTGACCTCTTCATTCTCTTGCGGTGTTAATTTTTACGTTGCTTTGTTTGGAAAAATATCTCCAGGTATGAGATCAATATTATGAATCACACTTCTGATCAGTGGCAACGAACGAGGTAGTTCATCCACTACTATGTCAGCAAACTCTTCCAACATCTTCTGAACCTCTTCTGGTAAATCATCTACCCTTGTACTGGTTAAAACAATCTTTGGCTTCCTGACCACAATGAATTGTGGTTCCTCCTTCTTCTTAACCTCTGTAAGAAGTTCCTTCCCACTCATGAGAAGTACAGTGTTTCTTACTTCAGGTTTCACCTCCTTATCTTTGATTGGAAGCAACATGTGAGTTCTCCCATTCTTCTCTAGGGTGTATGTGTTCTTTCTCCCATCATGAATCACATTTTTGTCATATTGCCATGGTCTACCCAGCAATAGATGACAAACATCCATGGGAATAACATCATAAAGTATCTTATCGTTATATCCTCCTATCTTAAATTCAACTAAACAATGTTTAGTGACATTTACCTGATGTCCTTTTTGTAACCACGAAAATCTATATGGACTTGGATGATCAATCGTCTCTAGCTCCAAATTTTCTACCATATCTGTAGAAACAAGATTGTCTATACTACCACTGTCCACAATGACCTTGCATACCATGTCCTTGGTCTTGCAAGTAGTCCGGAAAAGACTATTCCTTTACACTGGATTTTCCACCTCCTTCTCTGGTGTTAAGAGAACTTTTTGCATCATCAACAATCTTCCGCCATCAGCATCCTCTGCCTCAAAATTTCGTCTCTGTGCTTCGAAAATGTGAGTCTCACCACCTTCTTTCTTCTTATCTAGACATTCATAAGATTTTTGTCCATTATTTCCACATGTGAAGCATTTTATCACTCCACCTCTTCCTCTTCCTCTACCTCTGGTACAAGGAAAAATGTTTCCATCTGCATACTGACCTTTCTATTTGGTATGTTTCCCTCTCTGTGAGATTCCACCTCTCTCAGTTTGAGCTGGAGGTTTCTTCCCCTCTTCCTTGGGTTTCTGATTTCTATCCTAGGCAACTGATTTTCCTCTGGCTTGACTTCTACCTCAGCCTTTCTGACCTTGTTTTCGACTCAGCGTCTCTTCAGCTTTTAGATCCATTTGATAAGCATCTTCCACCGTTTGGATGGTCATCATGCTCATCTCATCCTGAATGTTGTATCTCAGGCCATTCATGTACCTGGAAACTTTCTCATCATCACTTTCACGATGACCTACCCTGATGTTCATCCTATAGAATTCTTCAGTGTACTCCTTCACTGTCATCAGTTTCTGTCTCAAATTTTGAATTCTTTGAAACAGAGTAATCTGGTAATCCCTGGGAATGAATTTTGCCTTCATATTCACGATCATCCTATCCCAATTCTTGATTTTCTGCTTACCTTTGCAACGTTTGTCATCTTATAGCTTATCCCACCACAATGTTGCATGTCCTTTCAATATTGTGACAACATGTTTGACTTTTTTGTCTTCCTCGACATCTTCATAGTCAAAATATGTGTCCAGAGCTCTAATCTAGTCTAGAAGCTCTTCGGCATCCAGATTTCCTTCGTATACTGGAATATCCATTTTTGCCTTAGCACCCATTCTTGCAACGGCCCTAATCAGGCATTCATTTGATGCATCTTCTACTATGACTTCTTCTCCTTCATGTTCAACCTCATTTTCACTTTCAGAATCACTAAGATCCCCAGCACCAGTTGTGCACCTCTGTGCTATCTCCATGTCCTCAAGTCTGGCGCGTAGATCACACATATCTCTCTCTATGGATAGATCAGGCATTTGCCTACCCCTTCTTCTTGGCATTTCCCTATCCTCTAGTGGATCAAGTGTTTTCATGTCCCTTCTTCTCAGTGGCATGGTGAATCTTCCTTTTCCCTGCTACAGAAAACAAAGAAACCTTTAATTGCTCTGATACCAACTGATGCATACCTATCGACCCTCGAGACGAGATCCACTCATAGGATCGTTCTATATGCCCTTTGAGTTGGATCAGCTCTTTCGGATTCTCTTCTAGAATCCCCTTTCTAATTGATCCACAGGTTCTTTCTCACAGTTCGTGATCTTACAAGTTTGTGAGTCGTGACCTCCGTCTCTTCCTCTGCGATCCCGCGATAACCAAGGTCGCAAAATGGGTACAGCTCTCCCTTTGTCAGCCCCCTCCTTGTGCAACCATCGGCTAGGCTAAGCACTAGCACCTTTCGCCTCTCGTGCCTTCATGAGGTCAAAGATCCAACCTTGGCACCTTTCCTTCCCGAACCCCCGAGAGGCGAGATTTGACCTTTCTCCTCTCAACTTCACTTCTCGCAACTTGGAGCATCCAAATTTAGGGCTCTCACCCGATGAACCTCCGAGTTTGTGAGATCCTCTGATCTCTGCCACCTGTCCTCCTCCAATGGATGGCTTAGATGACTTCGCGAATTCACTTCTCGCAACTTGGAGCACCCAAAATTTGGGCTCTCACCTGGCGAACCTCCGAGTTCATGAGATCCTCTAATCTCTACCGCCTTTCCTCCTCCGATGGACGCCTTTCACGATTTTTCGAGTCTCGCTACAAAATTTTCGACTCTTCACCTCCCGAAACTCTGAGATGAGAAATATGCGAGTGCTCTGACGGCCCTATTGTCCCAGATCCTACGACTCTATACTCTCGATATTTTCACTTAGAAAACACACACCATAACCTCCTTTCTCCTCTGTGAGATCTAACGGCTTCTGAGACCTCATGAATTCTCCACGGAGAACTCCGACCGTCAAATTCCTCCTTGGTGATTTCTATGAAATGAACAAAATGAACTTTCACAAAACTTGTCCACCCATGAAATGATATCATTGTGCCTTCTCTCTAAACGCTTCAAGGTATTGAACCTCCTTAGCTTTCTCCACGACTCGAGTCTTCAAGAAGACTCCTGCACGCACTCCTTGCAGCAATTCTTGAATACTTCCAGGTATTGAATTCTCCGACTCTGTGCACTCTCTGCAACAACAATCTTTCCACCACTTCGCTCAATTTGCAAACACTGACACTTCACTCTCCCTGCGCACTCCTT
>JZKD02S1744717.1:373915-414643 GCA_000966675.3 Picea glauca | reverse complement strand
CATATGTTATCCTCCTCAAGCTTGTGTAAAAATAAAGAGGTACTCACCAGACATGGTGGGGGGTGGGAATTGGGAAAGAAATATATCTAAGCATGTATTCTATGGAGGAGTCACTACCACTTCGCTCAATTTGCAAACACTGACACTTCACTCTCCCTGCGCACTCCTTGCACAGCCCCTGTGTTTAACTTACACTTCTGCAAGAATGAGAACCATGTTATCTCTCCTGAGCTTGCAGAGATGAACTCTGACCTCTGTCAACGCACACCTTACGAATGATTTCACTGCACTCCTTGTAGGAAAACTCTTGCTCAGGCAGATAAACAATTGAAACTCATTCTCTATTCTCCCTCTCTTCAGATTTCAGACATTAACATGAAATCATACATTCACACATCAAAGCAAATGTATAACAAGGAATAAGCATCCATGAACATAACATTCACAATGCATACACAGAGAACAAATACAACACCATGAATTTGAATCGAAGCTCTTTCTATTAATTCAAATCTCTATACATGAGTGTTTTCAACTATAGCTCTATGCTCTCTTGATTGATTATGCTACTCCTGTTAATGTTACAATGATACAAATGAGGGTGTCTATATCCGTTTTCCCTCTGCTCCTAAGACTATCTAATCTAAGAATTCAAAGCTACCTACTTACATTAACTAGCATAAATGCCTCTTAGTCCTTTAGACGAGAGAGGGACTCTCAAGGTCTGATTACAAATCAAGAAGTACACCTCTCCTTAACTATTACATTTACGTTTGGCGCATCCATCTTCAAAAAAATTTCAACAATTCATCATGTGCCCAAAATGCGTTGGTGCTTGCCCCACGCTCGCTTGACATTGGAGATGCTCCTACATCAATGCGGGAGATGGAAACTCAGGGGAATGTTTCCTCTTGGGTATAGGGTGTCAATATGAAAAGGATATAAACAAGGCTCTGCTTGGATGATGATGCAAATTGTTGAGGTGATAGGATTATAATGCAAAAGAGAGAACTAGAAATAGGCTCAATACTGCAAGTAAGAGAATGAGATGAAATTACAAATTAATGCCAAAAAATGTCCTTTTTCGTAATCTTAGTCTACTTGGTTTGAAAAATGGGTAAAATTAAACCAAATAGACGTCCTTTTAAATCCAATTTACGAGTGTGAAAGAGACAAGTTCACTTGGAAATATTTTCTCTTTTTGAGAGAGTCGGAAAAGATCTTAAATAAAACTCATTGGGAATTTTCTAGGTGGCATGTCATGAAGGAGGCCAAGGCTCCTATGTAGGACTTCTGTGAAAGGTCAAAAACTTACGAACAATTGACACAAGCTTGGGAAAACCCAGAGCTTTACATGTAGAGGGGGCTAAAATACTTATGGAGGTTACCTTCTCAATGATGTAACGAAGAAGGCCCCTTATATGAAAGGGCATAGGAGAATGAATTTGATACCCCACAAAACCATCCCAGTCAAAGGGAACCTCTTGAAGAATTGGAGGGAGAGTACTTGGAGAGACTAAAAATCACCCTTGTTCAGAAGGTGCAGGACTAGAAATGTCAATGACATGGTCAAAATATGTTCCACTCCTCAAAACGGGAGTGGTTGTGGATGAAGATTGCATCAACATAACTGTTGTGTCAATCAAAGGAGAAATAGAATGTTGGGAAACCAATGATGACTCTCAACCCGGAGGTTTATCAAACAAGTACTACACTTCTTCAACTACAACAATATTAGGGCACAAGCGATTTAAATGGCCTCCTTTGCAAAGCCTACAAAGGAATTTGGGATTACGCCCTAGATGTTGATGTTTCTCAATCATAGGAATGCCCCCAATGTCACTCACAATGGTTGGGGACATGCTCTCAGAGTGACTGGCAGAGGTTGGTGGTTTATCCCCCACACGATACATAGAGGTTGGAGATGTGATGTCAATATGACTTACGATGAATAGAGTTGTGCCCCCAGCATGAATTACAGTGGCTAGTTATTGGTCTTCAACATGGCTTGCAGAGGTTTTCGACCAATTTGCAACATGACTAGAAGAGGTTGGTGATATAATTCTAGTACGACTTGCAGTGATCAGACCGGTGTCAGCAATTAGTTGTGGCATTTGAGACCAAGGTCCCAACAAATACTGGTTTTGATAAATTGCAAACCAGGAAGGATTTTGGTATACCATGTCCCTGCCGACAGGGTAGTATCCTCCTCTCAATTGATCCATAGAGGTTTGTAAAGGCATCATCAGTGAAGCAGATGTCTATGAAGAGAGAAATGTGTGACACGGGTTACTCAGGTGAGGATATATATTTCCCCCAGACGAATGGATTCCGTGAAGGGGGTAGCCCATACCATAAAACTGACTCAATTTGTATGAAATACTAGAGGATAGATGTAGATCCATCATGCGAAAAGTGTTTGTAGGAACTGACATAACAGATGAAGGATATATGGATGGGGTGTAATAAGCAGAATAAACACCAATTTGAGCATTTTCTCCTAGAAAATTGAGGCTAGTATTGGATTCGTGAGAAGGGATATTCCAACCTCCCACTGTGAGAGTCGATTGAGGGATATGAACCCTATCAAATGGAGATATAGAAAACGGAGCCATCGTTCCCCCAGATTCAAAACTAGGATTCATATAAGCAATCAAGGGAGAGGATGGAAAGGGTGAAAGCATAGGCATATCAAGAGTAAAATGATTAGAGACCCAAGGTATTTACTGAGTATCATGATTGTGTATACCATTATGAAACACGGATGGATTCGTCTCCATGGAATGAGAAAATTTCATGGGGGAGGTAGCGCTAAATGAGGGAGTCCAAGGGACTCCACTATCCATGATAATGAAAACTCATAGCACAATACAAAAATCCTAAGGTCAACTAATAGTTAAAGAGCACACCAGAATAAACAAAAGGACAATATGCATACAAACAGGATAAAGCGATTGAAAGGCGCCTCCCTCCCTAAAGTAGGTATGCCTCTCCCAATAGGGGGCTGAGACTCCCTGTAAAAGATCGGAGGTATCATAATTAGTTATAAGGGCCCTCATGGGATTAACAACCAATCGGTCATATCTCCCCAAAGAGGTAATCCTCCATAAAGGTTGTGTGTTTTCCTACCCTTATCTGACCTAGGGTACCTGCAGAATAACCCCTGCAAGTAACCTATGTCAAGAAACTGAGCAACCATGATATAACCAATGTGCAGACAAACATTTGTAAGTTAGGTCTACCGTATGGGCAAGGCAACAAAGCCTGAAACCTCGAAAGAACTACCTCTCACAGAGATAAAGGTACTAACAAGATCCCCATATACAAATAGATCCCCAGAAATATATCTGACGCTAAGAAGGTATTGGGAGGATATCCCGTCAACCAAATTCACGTGACCTCATGCTTAAGTCTGGTGTAAGTAGAGCCTCCTGATGTCACCAACTATACAATGTATTTCACCTCTCCCTTAGTCAGACACATATGTTGATTTAATATCCTTGGAGAAGTTTACTCACGAAATCCTAAGTTAGTTTGTGCACCCTAGAAAACAAAATCATTTCTAATCAATTTTAAATTATTAGTGTTTCTTTTAGTGGCCTTGCTTACTCAAAAAGGTGCAGTCATGAAACTAATGATGTTATGACTCAGAAAGCAAACTAAATGAATATGAATAAAATGCAAAGTCCTAACTTCAATTCCCAATAAATGATAAGATTTTCAAAATGCACTTTTCAATTTAGTTCTACAATTCCAAATAAGATGCAACCTTTCTATACATGTACTAAGATCAATGACAAGGACCCAAAAGATCAAATGCCAACAATGAAAAACGCTTAAAAATTTTAAATTTTCAATATAAAAGAATGAAAATGCAAGGACTCAACAACAACTTGATATAAAGATTCTATTGTATGTAAACAGAGACAACCCAAGTAGGATATCAAGAAGCAAACACCCAACCCAATATGCAAGGAAGATCAATGAAAAGGATGATGAGAAAGGCACCGCCCGTAAATTCAACCAAAGAAATATTTCCTATCATTATACATGCACTTAATAGTCATAACAGAGACCCAAGAAGACTCAACAACCATCACAACTTACCCAACAAATATCAAACTCAACAACCAAACAAAAAAGGATGATGTACACGATTGTTCAGGAGAAAACCATGTATATACACCTCTTGCAGAAGGACAAAGCACGTATGTACGCGACTGTGAGGAAAAAACCCGCATATATGTGTTAAAAGGTTGCCAGGATAAGGATAAGGATAAGAAACTTAGAATCAAAATGAATAGAGGATGTCAAGCAATCAAACGACAAGAAACTCAATATAAACTAGAGTAATCAAAGGAGAAAAACACTCCAAACCCCAAAAAGAAGATTCATCCCCAGTATGGTTGCCAATTCTATTACGGAGAAAATATCTCTATGGATAGGGGTAAACCACAAAAGACATAAATGACTACAAAAATCAACTCTAATCCTAGGTATGCTATATAAGAAAATATGATAACAAGACAATATAAAGAGCCTACCTCTTCCATACGTTTGATGAAGTCCATCGTTGAGAACTTGACTCAAAACAATACACCTGCAACTTGTCCTCACAACCAAGAAATGAAAGAATATGGTGATAATATATAAAGTTATCACATTCAATAGCATAATCCATCAAAATTCATAACAAATACACCCATGGAATAATAATTCAAATATTTGCAAGATATTAATTGGACGAGAAAAGAGTATTTCTATTAAAATGTAATCAACAAAAGTGAATGAATTACAAACTTCTATGTCGGCACGGTTCAGAATCGAGAAACTATGTCCCTTCCAGTTGGACCTACACCGCTTCAATCCTCCACCAAAGGTAAGCTCATATAAGAGAGACAATAAGGTTCTCAATCAGGTAGGGAAGAGCTTGGGGGATGAAGAATGTGTTCATACTTAAAAGGACAAAGTGATGCAAACTCAATATGAAGTGAATAATTTCTCCAGAGTAACTTTTCTTTCAAAGTTGAATTCTTCTCTCTTTTTCCATAGCTCGGATATGGCCCATTTATAGCCTTCAAATGGAACTGAAGGGTCGATTCAGAACATTTCCAGTATATGGAAGGTCAAGGATCATGGATCCCATGACATGACATGGAAACCCGAAACTATTTTTTAATTTTGGGCACAAAACCCGATGTACATGGGCTATAGTGGTGCAACTTGTGTATACGCATGATGTATAATAGTTAGGGCACGTATATGTGGAAAAATATTGTTTTTAGCTATGGGATTTGCAAAAAGGGACTTCAAGTCTGCATAGGGAAATGGAAACAGGACTTCTGAGCAACTTTGCATAGGGTGAGGAAAATCTTGCTATAACAACATCTCAAGGTATTTGGATGTGAGGCCTATTTTCATGTTCCAACGGAAAACATGAGTAAGCTAGACAATAAGGCTGAAAAGTGTATCTTTATTGGGTATAAAGATGGCCTCAAAGGTTATAATATTTGGAACCTAGAAACTAAGAAGGTTGTGTATAGCTGAGATCTTGTATTTAGAGAAATGAAGTATGTTTTCAAACATGAAGTCCTACCAAGTGAGGAAGAACCAAAGAAAATAGAATTTGAGCCAAAGGATGATGAAATAGACTCTATAGAAGAAAAATAATTAGAGGAAGAAGATCCTCATACTCCAGTATTGAGGAAAACGGTGCGGGAAAAAATGCTACCAGAAAGCTATACTCCATCTAATTTCCATTCAAATTTTTCTTTGTCTATTACCGATGATGATCCTAGAAATGTTAGAGAGGAAATGGATTCATAGGATGGAAAACTATGGAAAAAGGCCATAGTTGAAGAAATGACAGCCTTGGATAAGAATGAGGCTTGGGATCTATTGGAGTTTTCGACTGGAAGAAATCCCATTGGCAGAAAAGGGGTATTTAAAAGAAAGATGAATTTAAAAGGCAAAGTGGAGAAATACAAAGCTCGGTTAGTAGCAAAGTGTTATTCTTAGGTTGAGGGAATTGATTTTGGTGAGATTTTTTCTCCTCTTTCCAAGTTAACTTCTATTATATTTATGTTACCTATTGTTGTTGCATTTGATTTTGAAGTAGAAAAGATGAATGTGAAGACAACATTCCTACATGGGATCTAAAATAAGAAATCTATATGAAGAATCCATAAGGATTTGTTGTGAAGGGAAAGGAGTTGGTATGCAAGATCAAAAATTCCATGTACGGTTTAAAAAAATCACCAAGGATGTGGTATCAAAAATTTGATACTTATATGTTGGTACTTGGATTCACAAGAAGCAAAGAAGATCATTGTGTGTATATTCAATTAATTGGTGATCATTTGATTTATTTGGTCTTGTATGTGGATTGCATGTTGTGATAGGAAACAACAAGGAGATTATCCAAGATTTGAAAACTCAGTAGTCCTCTAAATTTGACATGAAGGATCTCGGCGCTACAAACTTCATTTTGGGCATGGAAATTAAAAGATATCGGGAAAAGATGAAACTCTAGTTAAATCAGAGAAAATATGTCGAGACAATATTGCAAAGGTTTAATATGCAGGAATGTAAACAGGTCAAGGTCCCTATTCCTATTGGTGTACTATTTGTGGATCAGTGTCCCAAGACACAGGAAGAGGAGGAAGACATGTCTCATGTTCCATATGCAGGTGCATTTGGCAATTTGATGTATGCAATGGTATGTATTAGAGCAGACATTGCACATGCAGTGGGGGTTTTGAGTAGGTATATGTAAAAACTAGAGAAGTAGAATTCGACAATAGTAAAGAGGGTTTTCATGTATTTTTGTGGCACTTCTAGATATGTATTGTGTTACCAAGGAAGACTAGGATTCGACAGAGTGTTGGAAATACATGGCTTTGTGGATGCAGACTGTGCTAGAGATCTAGATCGTAGGAGATCTACAAGTGTGTATGTGTTTAACTTGTTTGGAGGAGCAATTAGTTGGATGTGAAACATACATTCTGTAGTGGCACTTTCAACTACAAAGGTTGAATACATGGTAGCCACTCATGCAAGAAAGGACACAGTATGGTTACAAAGATTGTGTTCAGGTATTGGTTTGGTACAAGAAGATGTAAGGATATATTGTGATAGTCAGAGTGAAATTTTTTTGGTAAAGAACTTGGCTTATCATTCAAAGACAAAGCATATTGATGTTCAATATCACTTTGTGAGAGACATGGTTGAAGAAAATACAGTTTTTGTTGATGAAGGTGAACACTTTGAAGAATGTTTCAGATTCATTAAAAAACTCTATGAGTACTAAAAAAAATTCTTGGTGTAGAGGATCTATGGGCATTGCTACCCTGTATTGTTGACTATGTAACCACATAACCCCCTGTATGAAAAGAAAACAACAAGTGGGATAATGTTGGGTATGTGTTATATTTTTTGCACAACTAGCTACAATGCCTGCTATGTTGCGTCGGGCACGTAGGGGGGTTTGATGGGGGCGGGGTTGTAGGGGGGATATATCCCCCCTGCAAGGGATTTCGGGGGAAACACCCTCGAGAAAATATGTTTGCAGTAAAATATTATACAAGGTTAAAATCTACATTGATTTTCTACATGATATATGGTTATGGGAGTTTGAGGATTTTCCCTGGAGAGACTAGCGGTTGTACGACACTTGTTGTATTAGCTATATATACATAAATACAACACTAGTATGTTTGGTATTCATTATGTTTACATCTTTTTGGGTTGAGTGTTTAGGCATATCTTGTATTTCTTGGTACATGATTGAGGGTTTTTGGTTGTGATGTGTTAGTGAAGTTGTTGGTTAGTTTGAGGCAGATATGTTGTAGTACATGATTGATACATGTGTGAGTGTTAATGGTATATCTTATGGTAAATTGTGAGAGGATTTTGTTAGTGGTCTTGATATATGATTGGAACATGCTTGAGGATACATAATAGTGTGGTTTTGGCACATGGTTTGATGTAAGGATTTATGGTATTTGGATCATGGATTGTGTGATGTATTGATAGAGGAATTTTGTTGGTTATATTGGTATATGTCTTGCTATATAGTTGAGATACATGTTGGGAAATATAGTTGATTAGTTGGCACGTACATGAGGTGTATAGTATGGTGATGTTGGTACATCTTGATGAATCATAGTTTGACTTGTTGATACATGATTGGTACATGTTTGGTGCCTTATTAGAGGCACTTGCTAGTAGTATTGGCAACACATGATTGGTACATGTTTGCTACATATTTAGAGGCACTTGCTAGTAGTATTGTTGACACGTCGTATATGGATGATGTGGCATATATATCTTTATATATTAGTAAGATCACATCTTGGTCTTGGTGATGGTTATGAGGTATTTTGATGTGCATAGTTGATGCACTTGTGATGGTACAGGTTGTGTGAGTGATTGATGTACATGGTTGATAGTAAATGTTGATTGGTATAGGTTGGGATAGGTTACAGGTTGTTGTGACAGAGGAAAAAAAAGGTCTAAGTTTCAGAAAAATGAGAACCCTAACCTTTTGAAGGTGTACACAGGATGCAGTATAGACAAGCCAAGTACATATGCAAGCTGTAGTATAGATAGGTCACGTACTCACGTGAGCTACAACATATACAGGTCACATAACTGTTGGTATTTTCTGGTACAGGATGAATTATGGTACAAGATTAATTACAGGCTATTAGTACATGTTGGTTACAAGTTGCTGGCACAGATTGGTATAGTTTTACAGTGGTATATCTCACAGGTACAATGTGGTAGTAGTTTCATCATTTGACACTTATATTTCAGGGCGGTAGGATGGGGCAAGGATAGGTGGTTGTAGCCACCTTCTGATTGAAGTCAAAGAACATTGTAAATGTGTTAAACCTGCATAGAATAGATCTAGCTGGGAATTGACATACATAGTTGCAGAGAAAATAGAAGAGACGAGAAGCATGAGAGAAATAATGGAATAATTATAATTAACCAAATGAATAAATGATAATTTACACATGATATAATCTATATAACTCAACCAATGTGCATTAGAGGAGAGGTCAATGCACCATAGTGGTTTTCTAGAGTGATCTGGACACACACCAGTAGTTACAAGAGTAAATCGCCACCTAATCTAGTCTCTTGGGTAGTTACGGGAGTGAACTACCACCTAGATGAATTACATGATCTACATTAGAAGGTTTCCCATGTTAGGTACATGAGATACATTGGAAGGATTTCAATGTAGCTCATGTGGCTCCTGCATGAACCTAGAAATTGTGCCAACTGCATAGGAAAGGTCTGGTCTGGAGTGTGTGAGACACAAAAAGCTTCCCACTAGTTGTTTGTACAATGTGTTGTCAACCAGTGGAGTGTCCCCTCCATCCTCAAGTTTGAATCTTAATAGGAAGGGAGTCAGAGCATAATTGCAGTCTGTTATGTGAAATATCTCAAGGAGATCTTGTGCATACTTAGCTTGAGACAGTTTGATGCCTGATGCATCCTAAATGATATCAAGTCAAAGGAAGAAGTGTAGCAGACCCATGTCCAACATCAAGAACCTGTCATGAAAAATCCTATTGACTACAACAATCATTGAAGTCGAGAAACTGGTGATCAACAAATCATCAACATACAGAACTAAGAGTAGAAGTGAATCAGCCATCCTGAGCATGTAAAAATTCAGATCTGATTTACAATGTACAAAGTTATGTGATAGTAGGTAGGATTCCATCTTGGCATACCATTGTTAGTGGGAAAAACCCCCTATGGCTACACCAGGGTTTACAATGTAGGCAGATCAATAACCGTTTAAAAGTATCCTACTTCTCTAACTACCCGAGACATACCCCAGACTTATGCAAAAAAAAGTAAAATGAGAAGGATCAGGTAATTGTACCTTTACTCCCCCCGTTCAGTGACAATCCTCTCGTGCTTGAAGGCTTCACTGACTGCAAACCTCCTCCCTATTAGAATAAAGAAGATGTTGTGCTCATTTTACCATTGATGATACCCTTTTCACCCAACCATAGGCCGAAGCCTCCCTCCAAGCACCTTAACCTTGACTGAGAATTACTCCAGAAGCAAACTCTAGGCTAGATAGCCAAACAAAGGGTAGTGCATCATTCCCTAAGGATAGTGCATCACAAAAAGTTGATCAGATAGTCCAAATGCTAGCCAAGAGATATTCAACCCAATACTAAAACTAGTTGTTGCTGCAGCTGCACCTGCAACCCTCCTCCAAACCTGCACACAAGACTCCAACTGTAGTGTGCACCAACTGAGAAACTGCAATTCTGAGATGTCACAAATGAGAACTGCCACCCTGTATTTATAGTAGTTCTGCCAGTTTTGTTGGGGCCGACTTCTCCTTCTGTATAAGTGTCTATTTAGTATATTATTATTATTTATGGCCGACTTCTTCTCTTAGAGGCTAATAACCTAATATAAATTATCTTCTTGAGCTGACAAGGCTTCTAGGGTTATTAGCCAACTCATTAGGGTTTCTCTTGCTTCCCAGAGTATTATATTCTCATCAGGTTCACACATGGAGGTAAATACCTCCTGTAGCTACCATAATATTAACACACCCTCCTAGCTAGAGAGGTATTTACAAGTAATGGACTTGAGCACAAAAATATACCATTTACCCGGTAGCATCAATATAGTCATCTAGACTATTTCATGACTAGATCATGAGCATCACCATCACCATCAGCTACATCAACTTTTGAAACCATACTTCATATGAGTAATTAGATATGATGTTGGATAAGTCACTCTCACCATAGAGTGATACAAGAGGAGTAAAAGTTCTGAATTGTTTTCCGTCTAGAAAATCTTTGTTCATCATCCATCTAAATTATCATTATCTCCAATAAACTATTGATAGTCTTCAAGGAAATTAGAACAAGGATAGAGCACAACTGTGTCTATTCATAGTAGTACATAAGTACAATCCAGTGGTTTACTACCACATCAAGTAACACACAAGTACTTGATCGGCAACGTATGGTTGCGAATAGTGAAACATATTCACCACAGTAGTCCTCATCTACTGTCATACAGTCTTCATAACAAACATCTGAGAGCACCCTGCATAGAAACAATGTTATGATATAAACTGATTTGTCTGGGCCAATCTTTCACTCACATCTGTGAGCTCTGAAAGAATATCTGCCTCATGAATAGTGGAACATATCCACCACAGTAGTATATCTCTATTGTCTAGAGACAGGTAGTCTCCATAACAATCATATGATTCCATCCTGCATAGAAAAATATTGTTAAAGATAAATTGAATCCTCTAGGCCAATATTTCACACACGTTTGTGACATCTAAAAGAATATCTGCCCTCATCAGCAATGGTCTATCTTCCCTATTCTTCACAAACAAGGAAGAAGGATTATTTCTGATTTCTGAGCCTGGACCATTTCTCACCCTAGGCCATTCTTCCTACACTAATTAAAGTGCACCCTGGACAGAATGTATAAACCCTAAGAAATGTTTGGACCATTCCTCACCCTGGGCCATTCCTCCTACACTAATTAAAGTGCACCCTGGAGAGAATGTATAAACCCTAAGGAATGACTGTCCCAGATTGCTGAGCCTGGACTATTCCTCACCCTGGGCCATTCCTCCAACACTAAACAAAGTGTAACCTGGAGAGAACGAGTCTACCCTAAGGAATAATTGTCTGGACCATTCCCCACTCTGGGCCATTCCTCCAACACTAAACAAAGTGTAACCTAGAGAGAATGAGTCTTCGCTAAAGAATGTTTGTCCTGCATCAACCTCCAAAATAGACCATTCTTCGAAACTGCTCACAACTGTGAACTTCGAAAGAACGACTGCCCGACAAGGCAGACCATTCTACTTGACCACTACTTAGAGTGACTACCAAGAAGAATGATTGTCCTAGACCACTCCCCATGTTAACCACAATGGGAAGTCATTGTCTATGATACATCAGCAGTTAGTCTGCCTCCCATGTTAACTACAATGGGAAGTCATTGTCCGTCAGAAATCTCAATCCACTTTCCGAACAGGAAAGCATCTATCCAATCTGGACTATTTTTCAATTGCAAAGATAAATGATCCCTCCTAACTGGAGAGTTACGTAAATCAAAAAAATAAATGTTTTTCAAAAATATTTTTCTGTACCTTCTCTTATCTTGGAGAATCTGCCCGATCCCCATCTTCTCTCGGAAATATACAAACTTGATTCTAGATAGAGGTTTTGTCAAGATATCTATTATCTGCTCATCAGTGGTGATATATATTGGAGAACCACTTTCTCCTTTCTGGACTTCATCATGGATAATGTAATACTTGTACTTTAGTCTGGAACACTTGTGAAGGCTTCATGTAGATCTGAACAATAGAGTATATCATAGTTGGAGAACTGGAACATATCCATGTGGCACTACTTATGTCATCATGAGATCTAATCTTCTGAGTAGTCATCTTGATGTTATAGGAAATCTTCACCATGCTTCTGTTGTGCACTGGAGGTTCTCCACCAAGTTGTCTTCTTCTTATCTGCATATAGGAGTCTCTTTCTGGTATGCCTCAAAGTCTTGAGATTTCTCTTCATACGCTCTTTATTTAATTTCTCTGGAGAGCATTCTTTGCATTTATTTGATGTAGAATTCCAACTTATGGATGTTGAGGATGATATAATGACTTATATAGAGATAAGTCTGGTGTACTGGAACAATCAATCATCATAGTCTTCTCCCTCCATCTGGGAGAATCTCTGGTTCTGGATCTCGTAATGCTTTCATTCATAAGTCTTCCATGCATTGTTCTTCATCACAACTTTCAGTTCTTCTGCTTGATTGCTTTTAGTGAGTTCATATCAGACTGTGATTCTTTGATACAATGACTGGTTGTTCTGGATTTTCTTTCTTTCTTGGAATCTTCATGTTCTTCTTCATGTTTTTCATTATCTCTTGGATTCATGGAGATTCCATGTTCTAGAGATTCCACTTCTTCCTTTCATCATAGGATCACGTATCTGGATGGACAACCAGGAATACTTTAAGGATTTTCTTCGAAGAGGTATTCTTCTACGGTTTGAGCTAAACACGTACTATTTTTCATGGTTGCTACCATGGATATATACATTTCATCATCTTCAATGGATCGTAGGATTATCTTCCTCCTAATCCTTGCTTCATGTAAGAGTGCATATAATCGGCTCCCTCCGTTTGATAGAGTCCATACTTCCATATGCATCCTTATTGTCTTCTGCAATATATAATTGTCTCTCTCTGTCTAACAGACTCCACGCTTCTGTCTTAGTTGTCGTCATAAGTCTTTCTCCAATTTCTCTTGATGTCTAACTTATAAGTCTCTTCAAGATTGATTCTGATTTCGGCTTTATCTTGTAATAGATTTCACATGATATATTTCATTCTTTCATGTGCAATATCTAATGATAACTCTTTTCATCTTGTTTGTTCTTTCATAGGTATAGTTCTTCTTGGAACACATTATCTTCCAAGAGATAGATATACAAGATATGTACAGAGACGATGCAAGCAAGATATGTGTTAGCGCAAATTCTTGCAAGGGAGCGTTTTCTCTCCAAGATTCAAGCCCATGGCGTAAATGCGAAGAAATGGGGCTTAAAGAACCCATAAAATGCATTTTATTCAAAGGCCGCAAGCATGAGCGCCAAGCACAGCACATGGAAGAAGTCCATTTCAGGCTTAAGTGTTAGCAGGTGGGTGATCCAGGATTCAATGGCGAGGATCGATCGATGGAGCAGATCGTCGGTCATCGGGTAAGCCAGAGACATGGAGTTGCACGAATTTTAGCGCGTGGGAGGGACGCATGGTGCACAATTTGGATCTATCGCCACTTCACCCATCATGAATTTGAAGAACAAGGATCAGCCTCCTCCCATCCACGAAACGGGAAGTGCCGAAGGTGCCCAGTGTCGGGCCCACAATATCGCCGAAATGATCCAGGTCGTCCATCCCCGAGGAGCACGTGGTGCATGATTGGGCTCTATCGCCACTTCGTCCATCGTGAATTTGAAGAACAAGGATCATCCTCCTCCCATCCATGAAACACAAAGTGCCGAAGGTGCCCAATGTTGGGCCCACAATATCGCCGAAATGATCTAGGCCCTCCATCCCGGAGGAGCACGTGGCGCACGATTGGGCTCTATCGCCACTTTGCCCATCGTGAATTTGAAGAACAAGGATCAGCCTCCTCCCAGCCTTGAAACATGAAGTGCCGAAGGTGCCCAGTGTCAGGCCCACAATCCCGCCGAAATGATACAAGCCGTCCATCACGGAGGAGCACGTGGCACATGATCACGCTCTGTCACAACTTTGCATATTGCGACTTTGAAACCCTTTTTCCCTGCAGCTGGGATACCTGAAACGTGAAGTGTCGAAGGCGCCCAGTGTGGCAACTTCGAATATCATGACTTTGGAATGCAGGGGTCTACCCCCTCCCATTCATGATACACGAGATGCGAAAATGACTTGGGCACAGGCCCACGATCACGACGCAAGGTCGTATGGGGTAAGGACAAAGAAATCAAGGGATGTGGGGCCAATATGTTCAAAAGAAGATGGATTGTGTCCGTTGTTTTTTGAAGCCAAATCCATCTGCCATGTGACGGGTCATTTTTGTAGTTTTAGTCACTAAGGTTCCTGAATGCTAGAATGAGGGAATTTCCCGAAAGGAGGAGGATAGAAGCACCTTAGAAAAAGGCTCCAGTTCATGACCGTGGGGTACAACAAGGGAAGATAGCCCCCGAGCTCGAGAAGCGAGCGCGTGGTCGTTTCTTGTGCTCAAAGTTTCGGTCGCTCACCATAGAAGGGAGCGATTAATGAAAAGTAGGTTGGTAGCTGAAACTTCAGTTCTAGCCATGAATGTGAGGCATGGAGGTTCTAGCAGGCAATCTGCCCAAGACTGTCCGATGTGTAGGTTGATTTGAAAGGCCCATGCCGATCTGATGTTCTCGTCCGACCAAATAACTTGCACATGATAGGTTGGACTTTAATGTCTCAGCTACCCTACTGATGCCAAGGGAGCACACTGCTCTAAGTATATATTCTCAATTATTGTATTTTTGTAGGCATCGATGGTAAAGAAAAGCTCCTGATTGTAAAGTTTTAACAGATGCTCTAGTTCTCTGGTTATGTATTTGTATGTGAGATTTCTTGTTTTATAATAGACAACTTTCTTATCCCAACTAGTTTCATCTCATACTGAGAGAGTTCATGATCGACTGATTCTTGTGAATTACTATGACTGTGTTATGATAAAGGATTTATTGTAACACTGTTATATTCTCCATTATTGCCTATGTTTGAGTGTGAGAAGATCTTACGTTCAAGTTTTTCTTCTACAAGTTGTTAGAAGCCCGATGCCTACAGCAGCCCTCATCTTTTCCTCATAGAAGTCTTCCTCCTATTCACCCTTAATACAACTCACTGTCTGAAGTTTAATTAAGACCTCACTTACCTCTGCATGTCATACCTAGTTTCGGAGTTAGAATGATATCGTTCCGAGTTTTATTCCACTTGATCACCCTCTATAAACAAATCGTGACATAAAACTGATGGGCATTGGGCTCTTCTCCTACCGCAATCCAGGAGTGACTTCCAACGCCAACAATATGTACAAGAAATAAGAAGAGTATCGTCACCTTTTAGTATAAGAAGTCTCTTCCATCCTGCTTAGTCTTATTTGTAGGTTCCTTTTCTTCGAAAATCGATGCTTCATGTTTCTCCTTCCTTTTCTTTAGCTCGGGACACTGAGTCATGTACTGACCATACTTCTAATAGTTGAAGCACTGTATTTCTAAAAAATCTTTTCTTTGTTTCGGCTTCCTTCTTGAATCGAACTTTCTTTTGTCCCTGAAGTTCTTGAATCTTGCTATGAAGACTTGATCATCGTACTTCTTTTGAGGTTTCTCTTTTGTATTGATCCTTGATTCTTCTTGACCACAGCAAGTCCAAAGTTCTTCAAATGTCGAGTACTCCTTCCTTGTGTTCATGCTTGCGGAAAATGCATCCCATGTCTTGGGAAGATCATTGAGTACTATGTTCACCAATTCCTTTTCTGAAGTGATCTCTTCAATAGCTTGTAGTTGATCTTTTAACTAGGAGATCCTTACAAAGTATGATGTTATGTTATCGTCATCATTCATCTTCATGTTATGGAGTTCACTCTTCAGACTCATAACTTGTCCAATGTTTCTGACTAAGAAGAGATTTGTTAGGGCATCGTACATCTTCTTTGATGAGTCAAGATGGGAGATGTAGGGTATCAAGTGGTATTTTATAGAATCCACTATGACACTCATGGAATTGATGTCAACATCTTTGAACTTCTCCATAGCTACAATGCTCTACAGTTCCTTCTCTTCTCCTTCTTCAAACTCTGGCTTCACGATCTTTCCTTTCACAATATCTAGTACTTTATTCTTAGCAAGGATGAGGTCAATCCGTGTCTTCCATGCTCTGAAGTTATGACGCAGTGAGAAAAATTGCGACCACACTACCTCCACCTTATCACGCTCTCTTGCTCTCAGGATCAATCAAAATCCCCTTTCTGGTGAGCCGGAGTGGCTCTTTAGATTCCCCAATGAAATCTCTGCTAAAATCTAACCCAGACCACAGGTCCTTTCTTTACCCGATCACGGCCTCTGCACCTAATCATGGTTATCCCTGACTCTCTATCGGGGTACGGGGTTTCGCATTTCCTGTTGTCGAGAGTCACTGTCCTCTCGATTCCCTGATTATCAATGAGATCCTATTCACCTTATCCCCTACCGGCTATGCTCTCTAGTCCATGCGACCATGCGTCCACAAGACCGCAGCCTTGCATCTCCCGTCAGGGTTTCGGCCTTCCTACCGTCGAGAATTTCTGACCCTTCAAATTCTCGATCCCCGAATTTTAGATGCGCCCTTGTATGGGTTAGCCCTCCTGGCTATACTATGGCCCTATGTGACCACCTTCCACATGACCATAGTCATATGCTCCTGTCGGGGTTTCGGACTTTTCAATGTCCCAGTAACCTGAATCACCGATCCCCGATCGTCGATGCATTTCCTTGTTGCCTTAGCCCCAAACGGATAAGCCCTTAGTACACACGACCGGCTCCTATATGACCACAGCAACAGCTCTCATCGGGGTTTCAGGGTTTGCGGTGTCGAGGTGCACATGTACCCGAAACTCCCGATCTTTCGATCCCCGATGCGCTCCTTCACGTGTTGGCCCTCCCGGCTCAGCTCCTGCTCATATGGCCAACTCCCATGACCACAACCTTATCCCGTCAGGGCTACGGGGTTTGCGAGTTCGAGATGCACGAACTCCTCGCTCCCGGGATCTCCGATATCCCGATAGCCGATGTGGGATGCCACCTGTCCCCTTGCTGACTCCTCTGGGTCCCACCTCCATCACGATCAGGAAATCGTGTATCGTGATTTCGCGATTCCAAGTGACAATGTTCACAGGACTCGTGAAACTCTGAATCCCAATTTACCGATGAAGCCTCCCTATCGAGCTTTCTCCGGTGGTGCTCGACTCACTGCCACGCGTCCCCAAGAATGGATGGTCCCAATTATGTTGGGATTTCGGGACTTCCGATGTCCTGCTTCCCTCGACCTCAGAAAATCCGATACGCCGGTTTCCTGACTCTCGCCAGATCCCTGACACCTGTCCCGTGTGATCGGACGGCTCAGATTTTGTGGGGGTTTTCTCCTGGGATTTCCCCAATCTCTTGACCATGGGAATGTCGATATCCCGACGTGCTAAAGTGTTGATGGCACTCGATCTCTGCCATGTGTCCTCTGCTAATGGACAACCCAGATTTGCGTCGGGATTTTGCGGCTATTAATTTCTCGATTCACACAACCTCGAGAACTCCGATTTCCTGATGGTCGATATCCTGATGCCTATCAAGACTTCTCTCCTCCTGTTCACGGGGTTAACTCCCACGTGATTCTTGCATATCCGATGGTTGTCGGTGATCTGATCCAAGATCTGATGGCCCAAGTAAATCCTCCTCGTGCGCTCCTCCTCCAGAGGTTAAACTGTGCGCAACTCCTGCAGATCCAATAGTTATCGGGGATTCTGAGTGAGACCTAACGGCTCAGATCCCTTTCTCCTGTGCGCGCTCCTCCTAGGCACCCCTGGACGTAGAATTTCAACGGTCCCGATTCTATCGGTTGATCCAACGGCTGATGTTGCTCCTCCTGAGCTTCTACGTGCCTTTTTCCTTCCCTTGGAAGAAATTCCAAAGATTTAAAAGACTTTGGCCCGTGCTTTTTTTCCCTCTGCGAGCTCCTTTTACCTTGAGCCTCACTGCGCGTATAAAACGCTAACTCCTCCTGATCTTGTTCTTCATATCTCTGAAGATTTGATCTCTACCTCCTGTAGAGTCTTTACACATACACCACACTGTCTCTCCTGAGCTCCTCAATCATGAGCTTCCTGTGTGTATAAGAACGCTGACCCTCTTGAGCTTCTTCAATCACTCGGACCCCTTGGGAAATTTGGCTCTTTTTCTCCCACAGATGGAGAATGTTTAGATGCCTTCCTGGCTCCTGCTCCAAGCAGACTCTTGCTGAGTCTTTCTGGGTATTCAGTGACCCAGTGAAGATCCTTCTGTGGACTCTTCCTTAACCCCAGAACTCAAAGAGTTCTCTTCACTTATGTGCCTATCTGCACACTTCCTCTACGCCCTCCTGGCGGAGTATCTTCTCCCAGAACACCCAACGGTTCTGTCTCCTTTTTCTTGTGCCTGCCTGCACACTGACTCGATGCCCTTCTGGCAGAGTTTCCTTCTCTCTACGTGCCTACGCACCTGCTCAATGCTCACCTGGCAGAGCTCTACAGAATCCTCATTGATTCTTGTCTTCTTCAAACTCACAACCGAGTCCTTCCTCTGTGCACTCCTTGCACCTGCTCAATGCCCACTTGGCAGAGCTCTACAGAACTCCTCAGAGATTCTGTCTTCTGTCTTCAAACTCTTAGTAGAGTTCTTCTTCAGCACCTCGTGCTTACGCTCAATTCCCACCTGGAAGAGCTCTATAGAACTTACAGCAAAGTTTTGTCTACAACTGTGTTTCTTCCACACATCCTTGCCTCCAGGGTATTCAGCAACCTTGAGGTCTTCCTTCTGAGTTGTTGATTCCATTTCTTGTGCCTCAGGATGTCTTTTCCTGACTCCAAAGATTTCAGAAGTGCATCCTCTGTGCACGGCTCTCAGAACCTGCAGCGTTCTGTCACACCCTCCTGGCGTGAAGCCTCAAAGACCTTCTCCTGAAATCAAACACACTCCCTGCAAATGCACAACTACAGTATACATCTACAGCACATAATGGAACACACACACAGATATTCACATAACATACAGAAATGTAGGAAAATTTGCTCTGTTATATTAACAATGGCAAATGCCTGAATTTACAATGGTGCTCCTGAGCTCTCTCTGGCTCTTCTCTTCTCTACCACCTCCACTCTAACTCAACTTACCCAAAATGAGATCTCAAAATCTCTTTTACCTAAGGGGCTCATTGAGATCTTCCCTCCAGGTTCACCTACTCTAATAAATTACAATAAATGGATGTCTAGTCAAGCACCTGGATCTAGATCTCAATCGATCTAGCATTAAAGCCGATCTTAAATGCAGCCTGCGCAAAGGCACGGATTCCATGGCTCACCAGCCTACAACATTAAATTACATTCAATTCAAATTTTAAATGAGGTTGTGCCTTCCTTTCGGTATTCGAATGCATGTGCGATGACGTGGCTGGTTGGTTGGATGATGACGTGGAGCAATGCTCCTGCATCATACTCCTCAGCTGCAAAATCATGAGATCCTGCTCATGCACTTCCCCTCTGAGTTGTTGGAAACCCTCCTGGATCCCAAACAAATATCCGGAGTTGTTCATCTGCTCCATCCTGTTGTTGTTGCTGCCTCTGTTGCACTGCTGTTGCTACCTCTGTTGCACTGCTGCTTCTGCCCTTCTGCTCAGCCTTTCCCTGCTGGCCGTGTCTGCTGACTTCAACATCAGCTCCATTATCTCCATGATCACCTCATCCAGCTGCTCCAGTGGTTGGTTTTTCTCATGCAGTCTCCTCAGCTAAAAAAAAATTTGGCCATTGGGCAGATCATCATGATCTCCCACACCTTCCTCCTTAACTATTTCCAACCTCACCTATTGGATGTGCCTTCCCTGCACTCTCACCCTTTCTTCCAAGGCTTCTATCTGATTCCACAGATCAGCAAAGCAAATGTCGTCTGCTCCTTCTTCTTCTACTCCTGCTGCAAACTCCCATGTTGTAGTCTCTTCAGCTTCAATGCTGAATGCGTTGAGCCATTCCTCGGAATTCTCAATCTCTTCTTCCGCTTCTGCTTCTTCTTCTGTTGTCAGCTCTAATGCTACAGCGCTCTCAGCTCACTGGCTAAAATCATTGAGTCGTTCCTCAGAACACTCATTCTTCCCTTCAGCCGCTTGGGCAGTCTCAAATGTCTGCTCCAATTTCCTTTTCACAGTCATCGTCAGCTGTGACTGTTCTGTTGTTGCACCATATGCAACACAAATTTATGCCTCCTCTTGGGCACATGGTAGGAATATCCCAATTCCCCCAATCATCAAAATATCATCCTGATTTTCTTCCTCTGTCAGCTGTACCTGCTGATCCAAATTCACTTTCTCTGTCAGCTCCCCTGGATGAACCCAACTCACTCCTGAGTTTATGAGACCCACAGATAGTCTCATCTGCTCATCCCTTCCCACCTGGCAATATGGGATGTCTTTGCTGCCCTCCTGGCAGATTATGAGATCAACTGATCCCATCTTCATCAGCAACCCCTGCTGAATTGAACTCTCCTCCGAGTCCATGAGACTTTTAGACAGTCTCGAATGTTCATCTCTGCCCACCTGGCAGTCTGAGATGCTTCCACTGCCCTCCTGGCAGTCTTCGAGATCCCACAGCGATCTCCTTTCATTGCCCAGCTGGCAATGTGAAATTCCCTGGCTGTCCTCATGATAGTCTGTGAGATCCCGCAATGATCTCAATCTGTTTCCCTCCTGGCAGACGGGAATTTCTACTTCTCTTCCCTCCTGGCAGTTCTTGAGATCCCCAGATGATCCCAATCCATTCTCTTCACCGAGAATTTCTCCAATTTCTGGTTCGCATACCTGAACCATCTTCTTATCTTGCCGCAGCTTCAATTCGAGTCTTTCCAATTCTCTCTTTATATCTATGAGCTCTTCATCTATATCTTCTTGGATCCATAGCTCTCTTCTCCCAGCATACCTATGGCCTTTAGTAGCCCTGTTGCTGCCTTTGCTTGCCTTCCTAGAAAATCTGTTGCTGTCACTCTGCATCTTGAGTGTGTCCAGCTTCATTTTACAATCCTCTCACAGTCTCCCTGACTGTCTTCTCGACTGCTGCCTACCTGCAAACAATCGTCACAAAGTCCTCAGCAACTCTATCTTCCTCCTGCTTTCTTCTCACTTCACCTGAAACATACAGATGAAGTTCCCGCTCTGATACCACTTGATGTGTATCAGAGTGCTTCTTTCCTTCCTCGCTCCTCTTGCCTGAAATATACAGACAATATATCAGCTCTGATACCACTTGACGCAGTGAGAAAAATCGCGACCACACTACCTCCACCTTGTCACGCTCTCCTGCTCTCAAGATCGATCAAAATCCCCTTTCTGGTGAGCTGGAGAAACTCTTTAGATTCCCCAACTAAATCTCTACTAAAATATAACCCAAACCATAGGTCCTTTCTTTACCCTGTCACGTCCTCTGCACCTAACCGTGGTTATCTCCGACTCTCTATCGAGGTTCGGGGTTTCGCATTTCCTGTTGTCGAGAGTCACTGTCCTCTCAATTCCCCGATTACCTATGAGCTCCTATTCACCTTAGCCCCTACCGGCTATGCTCTCTAGTCCATGCGACCATGCATCCACAAGACATCAGCCTTGCATCTCCCGTTGGGGTTTCGGCCTTCCTGCCGTCGAGAATTTCTGACCCTTCGAATTCTCGATCCCCGAATTTTCGATGCACCCTTGTATGGGTTAGCCCTCCTAGCTATACTATGGCCCTATGTGACCACCTTCCGCATGACCGCAGTCATACGCTCCTGTCGGAGTTTAAAACTTTTCGATGTCCAAGTAACTTGAATCACCGATCCCCGATCGTCGATGCGCTTCCTTGTTGCCTTAGCCCCAAACGGCTAAGCCCTTAGTCCACACAACCGGCTCCTATATGACCACAGCAACAACTCTCATCAGGGTTTTGGGGTTTGTGGTTCCGAGGTGCACATGTACCTGGAACTCCCCATCCTCTGATCCCCGATGCGCTCCTTCACGCGCTGGCCCTCCCGGCTCAGCTCCCACTCATATGGCCAACTCCCGTGACCACAACCTTATCCCATCGGGGCTACAGGGTTTGTGAGTTCGATATGCATGAACTCCTTGATCCTGGGATCTCCAATATCTTGATAGCCGATGTGGGATGCCACCTATCCCCTCATCGACTCCTCTGGGTCCCACCTCCATCACGATTGGGAAATCGCGTATCACGATTTCATGATTCCAACAAATAATGTTCACGGGACTTGTGAAACTCCGAATCTCGATTTACCGATGAAGCCTCCCTATCGAGATTTCTCCGGTGGTTCTCGATTCGCTGCCACACGTCCCCAAGAATGGATGGTCCCGATTATGTTGGGATTTCGGGACTTCCGATGCCCTGCTTCCCTTGACCTCAGGAACTCTGATACACCGGTTTCCCGACTCTCTCCAGATCCCTGACACCTGTCCCTTGTGATCGGATGGCTCAGACTGTGTTAGGGTTTTCTCCTCGGATTTCCCCGATCTCTTGACCACGGGAATGCCAATATCCCGACGCACTAAAGTGCCAATGGCACTCGATCTCCGCCACATGTCCTCTACCAACGGACAACCCAGATTTGCGTCGGGATTTAGCGGCTGTTGATGTCCCGATTCACATGACCTCGAGAACTTCGATTTCCCGATGGCCGATATCCCAATGCCTGTCGGGACTTCTCTCCTCCTATTCACGGGGTTAACTCCCGCGTGACTCATGCAAATCCGACGGCTGTCGGTGATCTGATCCAAGATCTGACAGCCCAGATAAATCCTCCTCGTGCGCTCTTCCTCTAGAGGTTAAACTGTGCGCAACTCCTGCAGATCCGACGATTATCGGGGATTCTGAGCGAGATCTAACGGCTCAGATCCCTTTCTCTTGTGCGCGCTCCTCCTAGGTTCCCCTGGATGTAGAATTTCAACGGTCCAAATTCTATCAGCCGATCCAACGGCTGAAACTGCTCCTCCTGAGCTTCTGCGTGCCTTCTGCCTTCCCTTGGAAGAAATTCCAAAGATTTAAAAGACTTCGGCCCATGCTTTTTTTCCCTCTGCGAGCTCCTTTTACCTTGAGCCTCACTGTGCGTATAAAATGCTAACTCCTCCTGAGCTTGTTCTTCAGATCTCTGAAGATTTGATCTCTACCTCCTGTAGAGTCTTTACGCATACACCACACTGTCTCTCCTGAGCTCCTCAATCCTGAGCTTCCTGCGCGTATAAGAACGTTGACCCTCCTGAGCTTCTTCAATCACTTGGACCCCTTGGGAAATTTGGCTCTTTTTCTCCCACAGATGGAGAATGTTTAGATGCCTTCCTGGCTCCTGCTCCAAGCAGTCTCTTGCTAAGTCTTTCTGCGTATTCAGTGACCCAGTGAAGATCCTTCTGTGGACTCTTCCTTAACCCCAAAACTCAAAGAGTTCTCTTCACTTATGTGCCTATCTGTACACTTCCTCTACGCCCTCCTGGCAGAGTATCTTCTCCCAGAAAACCCAACAATTATGTCTCCTTTTTCCTATGCCTACCTGCACACTAACTCGATGCCCTTCTGGTAGAGTTTCCTTCTCTCTACGTGCCTACGCACCTGCTCAATGCCCACCTAGCAGAGCTCTACAGAATCCTCATTGATTCTGGTCTTCTTCGAACTCACAACCGAGTCCTTCCTCTGTGCACTCCTTGCACCTGCTCAATGCCCACTTGGCAGAGCTCTACAGAACTCCTCAGAGATTCTGTCTTCTATCTTCAAACTCTCAGCAGAGTTCTTCTTTAGCACCTTGTGCTTATGCTCAATGCCCACTTGGCAGAGCTCTACAGAACTTACAGCAAAGTTATGTCTGCAACTATGTTTCTTCCACACAGCCTTGCCTCCAGGGTATTCAGCAACCTTGAGGTCTTCCTCCTGAGTTTTTGATTCCAGTTCCTGTACCTCATCACGTCTTTTCCTAACTCTGCAGAGTTCAGAAGTGCATCCTCTATGCATGGCTCTCAGAACCCGCATCTTTCTTTCACACCCTCCTGGCGTGAATCCTCAAAGACCTTCTCCTAAAATCAAACACACTCCCTGCAAATGCACAACTACAGTATACATCTACAGCACATAATGGAACACACACACAGATATTCACATAACATACAGAAATGCAGGAAAAACTTCTTTGTTATATTAACAATGGAAAATGCCTGAATTTACAATGGTGCTCATGAGCTCTCTCTGGCTCTTCTCTTCTCTACCACCTCCACTCTAACTCAACTTACCCAAAATGAGATCTCAAAATCTCTTTTACCTGAGGGGCTCATCGAGCTCTTCCCTTCAGTTTCACCTACTCTAATAAATTACAATAAATGGTTGTCTAGTCTAGCGCCTGGATCTAGATCTCAGCCGATCTAGCATTAAAGTTGATCTTAACTACAGCCTACGCAAAGGCACGGCTTCCATGGCTCACCAGCCTACAACATTAAATTACATTCAATTCAAATTTTAAATGAGGTTGTGTCTTCCTTTCGGTATTCGAATGCATGTGCACTAACGTCGCTGGTTGGTTGGCTAATGACATGGAGCGATGCTCCTACATCAATTTAGAGCCTCCATCTAACTTGTTCTCAGACTTCATAGATTTCGTCATGGCCCCTTGACTTGGTCAAACCCTAGATTTGACTAGAAATCCAAACTTCACGTCTTGGCCTTCTGAGAGTTCCAAGAGATGTGTTGGGCTAGGGTGCACCGATCTATCTGGAGATTAGGTCAATCTCATCACTTAAGGTGCCTCGACAAGAGGTTTAGGGTTTCTGCAACTGCTTCTACTAGTAACCCTAGCTGCAGTGCTTTTGGAAACTGCTCTTGCTAGTAACCCTAGCAGCAATTCTTCAACGAGCTCAATATCTAGAGGCTATGTTTCATTCCGACATTTTAGGCTGACTGAAGGGGTGTGGGCCCATAACCTGTTAGAATAAAGAATATGGTGTGCTCATTTTACCATTGATGATACCCTCGTCACCCAACCATAGGCCAAAGCCTCCCTTCGAGCACCTTAACCTTGACTGAGAATCACTATGGAAGCAAACCCTAGGCTAGATAGCCAAACAAAGGGTAGCACATCATTCCATAAGGATAGCGCATCACAAAAATCTGATCATATAGTCCAAACCCTAGCCAAGAGATATTCAACCCAATACTGAAACTAGCTACTGCTGCAGCTGCACCTGCAACCCTCCTCCAAACCTGCACACAAGACTACAACTGCAGAGCACATCATTCCATAAGGATAGCGCATCACAAAAATCTGATCATATAGTCCAAACCCTAGCCAAGAGATATTCAACCCAATACTGAAACTAGCTACTGTTGTAGCTGCACCTGCAACCCTCCTCCAAACCTGCGCACAAGACTGCAACTGCAATGCACACCAACTAAGAAACTGCAATTCTGAGATGTCACAAATGAGAACTGGCACCCTATATTTATAGTAGTTCTGTCAGTTTTGTTAGGGCCAACTTCTCCTTCTAGATAAGGGTCTGTTCAGTATATTATTATTATTTATGACCGACTTCTTCTCTTGGAGGCTAATAACCTAATATAAATTATCTCCTTGAGCCGACAAGGCTTCTAGGATTATTATCCAACTCATTAGGGTTTCTCTTGCTTCCCGGAGTCTTCTATTCTCGTCAGGTTCACACGTGGAGGTAAATACCTCCCGCAGTTACCATAATATTAACACTCCCAAGGCTAGCCTACATTCAAAGAAAGACAAACAGAAAGATACAAGCATACATTTCATACATAAATAAGGGTTAGATGTTAGAATAAAAACATAAAACAAATGCAAACATTCGACACATCATGTTTTGGGATAGGAAAAGTACTTATTTTATTGATAATACAATGATCACTTACAACCAAAGTTGGATACTACTCCTTGAAACTAGTTTGGGATCCTCTTCACCAAGCTCCAAGTGAACGTCTATGTACCTTTCTCCTCTCAACCTTCTTCTTGGGAAATGAAATGGGTTCTAATGGAGGAAAAAGGGAAAAATGAGGAATTTTGAGGCAATTCTCACAACAAAGTTGCAAATGCTTGGGGCAAGGAGGGGATGTGAAATGGGTAGGGTTTCATTGTTATTATGTATAGATATGGAATGAGACCCCAACACCTCCTTTTATATCACAAAAGGATGGTTTTTTTGTTGGGTGACGGGCTATAGGCGTTGGATTAGTTGGGAAACTAACCAATAGCCCGTAATTTGAACGAATTCCTTGCAACTTTTTATTTTTTTCAACTTTTCCAAGTATACGCAAGTTGTAGTGGTGCAGCATGTGTACGTACGTAGGATGTAGTGGTGCAACAAGTGTATGTACATGGCCAATATTGGTGGAGGGTGCATACATCTTCCAAAAATGGGTTTTCTAGAAGAGCAACTCAATGATGGCTTGGAAAAAATAGAAAGTAAGAGGGCCAAAGGCCAGATATGCATATGTGGAGAAATTTAGGGTTATGACAAATTCCCCCTAATGTGTGAGGTCAGAAGACGATCTAATGGCTGAAATACATTACAAAATCTTCACCAATGTACGAAGCAAGTGAGCCTGGGACCAGAGTTTGGGAGGTGCCATATGAAAAAATAACAATTGTCTCTCCAAGGCTGGCATACCCATTCTTACGATGAAAGAAATCATGGTTTCCAATCAAATACACTATGTATCCATGTCATATAACTATATAAAGTGTATCCGCGAGCAATACACAACATATCTACATCTCAAAATCAAAGATATACAAGTATAGTATCCATCTTCAAGAAGCCAACAACGCCTGATGATTGGAGATGAGTCTTCAGAGATCGAGAAACAACTTTAAGATCTTCAAAACTTAGGTGGGAGTACAATATGAGTGTATGACTTCACTACCTAGAGGTCTTCAACGAATCATCAGGAAAAGACAAGAGGATCTCAATGATCAGGCAGAGAACTTCATTGATTTTGAACAAGGACTTGATTGGACTTTTGGGATGGTCAGGCATGAGGTCAAGAGATAAACTACAGAAAGGATGACTCAAGTTGGGTGAAAATTCCCTTGGACAAGAGAATGAAATATGATCAGACTCAGGCAGCATGACATTGACATAAGTTTACGATGCAGGAGGCAACACAAACTCTCCATGTGTTTGGAAGAGTAACCAAACAAAGGAGGACATGAATCTATGTAGAGAGAACAACTTCCTAAGGTCATGTTAGATCCAAAATATTAATGAACAAATGGAAGGATGTGATTTTTCCAAGGGAGACTCATTGTGTTGCCAAAAAAGAATATATATTTCCCGTCCTCTTTTTGGGTTTTTTTATTTTTTTGTCTTTTTCAATTTTTTAAAGAGCTTGAAAAAGAATAAAAGAATGCTACATTACAAAGGAGGAATGAGTGTCACAAGCATACTTGTTCCAAGCACAAGGAACACACTAATGCTCAGAGTAAGGAGGCATGTGCAGGAAAAGGACACTCGGGGAAAATTCCTCCATGGGTCAAGGTGTCAGGTCGCAGAGGCAAAGTGCTACAAGGTTTGCGTATAAGGCATGCTTCAAAGGTTCAGTTGAGAGAAACATGGAGCCAACATTAGGCCAAATATGCAGAGATGAAAATGTGATTAACAAGACACGATGAAACCCCCTTCAATGTATTTTTCATGAGCGCAGAGAAGGTAATCTCGATAGTTTTTCACGTTTAGAGAGTCTGAAAAAATGTAAAAGAAGACTCCACTAGGGTACCTTTTTCGAAAATAGTCTAGTCGGTTCGAAAAGGGGATAAACTTGCACCAAAAAGACGTCTATTAAAAACCATTTTAACTAGTGTGACATAGACAAGATCACTCGGAAATCTTTTCAATTTTAAGGAGTCTGAAAAAAGCTTAACTATGGACTCACTGCTTTTTTCTAGATTTAGTCTCCTTAGCCCAAAAAAGTATAAAATTTACTGAGGAGAACTCTCCCAAAAGGATGAATCTCCCGAGGTGTACCTTTTTCCTCCATAATATACAGGCCAGAAAAGGGGGTAAAATCATGCCAGTAGATGTTTTTCTGGACCAATTTAACGAGTGTGAAAGAACAAGGTCACTCAATGATCTTTTCAATTTTAGGGAGTCTGAAAAGAGCTTAACTATGGACTCTGTGGGGGATGTTCTTCTGAACTAATTTAACAAGTGTGAAAGAACAAGGTCACTCAACGATATTTTCAATTTTAGGGAGTCTGAAAAGAGCTTAACTATGGGCTCCGTGGGGGTTCCTTTTTCGTAAGTTTAGTCCCTTAGGCCCGAAAAATGGTTAAACTTATACCTGAGAATACTCTTCTAGCAAACCAAAGTTCCTAGAGTATACCTTTGTTCATAAAATTGACCATCTTGACCGAAAAAGGGGTAAACTACCACCAGAGAGACATGCCTTCAAGTTTTAGTTTGGCGAGCGTGAAGGGAAACAAGATCTCTCGACAATATTTTCATGTTTAGAGAGTCTGAAAAGGGCTTAAAGAAGACTCCGAGAGGTTACTTTTCTCAGTTAATCCAGACAATATTGAAAAGAAAAAATGTAGTCTCGTCGGATGTTGTTTTCGGATTTCAAAGTGAGCTTGAAAGACAACAAAGTGTGATCATTTTTTGGAGTCCCGAGGGTGAGGCCAAGAGTGATGATGCATATATTAATGAGGCTCAATCTTGTAATCATGACAAGACTAACAAGGACTCTCAAGCCTAAAGTTGTTAAAGACAACATGGACGCCAAAATGCAACATGGATCTAACTAGGGAATCCATGTAAAGGTAGGCTCTACCACCTAATCATGATACTTATAAAGCAATAAATATGGTTATGTGTCGCACTTTGGTGGGATCGATCCTATGGAAAAGTGAAAAAGACAACGAGATGCAGAAAGTGGAGGTGTAATCCTGACTTATATCCAAAGAGTTGGAAAAATGAATTTTGACAAAGGACCTTTAAAAGTGATCCATTTCCCAAAACAATTACCAAACCAAAAGGTAAAGTGCATCGTAACATCCAATGATAAACTCAAGAACCGAGTTAAATGATTTTCAAGCCAGAAAAAATGACAAAAGTGTTCAAAAAAGTGGCCAAAAAGGCCAAAAAAGTCTATAAATAGAAGCTGACAACTCATTTTCACCATTGCAATTTGAAAAAATAACCAAGAGGTAAAAAAAGACCCCTTTGCTAAAAGAGTCGATTCTGGGAGCTGCAAAGGACGAAACATACTTCCGCTCGGACCAAGTAAGAATAAACTCATCCCTCTTGCATTTCTATACCTCAATTTTGCATTGTTTTTAGTTTTTGGGGGGGCGTGCTCTCTTAAAAAAGGGAGACCCTACATGTACGTGGGTTGTCCAAGGACATACACGTACATCCATGGGAAAAAATAGTCTTCCCACAGATGTACGCGATTGTTTCCAAAACAGCCCACATACACCCTCAAAAGCAAGGAAAAATAAAATATGCAAGAGCTAACTTCCCCTTGAACTTGTCATGTAACAGGATGTATGTCCACTAGAGGGAGAGGGAACATGAGGATATTGATATCTTGGTCGATGAGAACCCTACTTCCATTGCCGCATTAAAACAATGCGGGCTATGTAAGTTCTACCAGTGTCCACTTATGAGGGAACAACCAAGGCTTCTGAATGCCCTGGTGGATTACTAGCACTCGGACGAAGAGGCGTTCATTACTGAGGGGAAGTTGCATGGTAGGATGTGTTGAATGCTAGTTTCATTCCAAAACCCACAAATAATCCTTTCTAGAAATTCAATGTGAATTTCACATCTCAGTCTAAAATAATGGTCTTGAGCATACCATGCAATCTAAAAATTTCTTTGACAAAAACATCAACAACATCTATACCTTTAAAAGTGGACTTAATTAGAATAAAATAAGACATCTTACTCATCTTATCCACCACTACCATGATTTCATTGTGCTTCCTAGTTGTTCTTGGAAATCCTGTGATGAAGTCCATGGAGATAATCTCCCACTTCCATTCTAGAATTTGTAATGGTTGCAACAATCATGTCAGGTGCTTGTGTTCAACATTGACCTGTTGACACTCCAGGAACTTTTCAATGTATTATTCAACATCCTTTTTCATTCCTAGCCAATAATACAATTGTCTTACTATGGTTATCATTTTCTGATAACCAGGTTGACCCACATAAGCCATTCTATGAAACGCATCTATTATGAAGTGTTTTATCTCCATTGAATCAGGTATATATAGATTTTTGTTATACAATAACAACTCATCTATTATGAGATGATATTCATCATACTTTTTCATTTTTGGCTCTTGTTGCAAGATCTCTTTTACTAAATTATAATGCTCATCACTTTGCAAGAGAATTATGATTCTATGTTTAATGTTGGGGTCACTCATGCGTGCTTCTACTAGATGCATTGTCTACAGACTTCGGCTAAGTGTGTCTACCACTCGATTTTATTTTCATTTTATATGTTTAATATCAAAATCAAACTCACTGATCAACGCCATTCGCCTAGCCTGTCTGGCATTCAATCTTGATTGATCAAATAGATACTTCAATCCAAAGTGATCTGTCATCAAGAAAAATATCCTTCCAAGCAAGTAATGTCTCCACATATTTAACACATGCACAAAGGATGCAACCTCCAAGTCATGGGTGACATATCACTACTCATTCTCATTTAATTTCCTTGATTCATAGCAAATCACATGTCCTTCTTGCATAAGGACTCCACCAAGTCCTTCCTTGCATGCATTATTACATACTAATAAATATTTTTCAGGGTTTGCAATCTTTAATATCAAGGAGGTCAAGAGATGTTTCAGTTGCTGAAAGTTGGTCTCACACTCTATCAACCATACAAACTTCATTCCTTTTCTCTGCAAGGAGGTAATGGGATTATTATCTTAGAAAATACTTTGATAAACATCCTATAATATCCATCCAATCCCATAAATGACCTTACCTCAGATACATTTTAAGGTGTTGGCCAATTCATGATTGCCTTAATCTTTTCGGGATCCACAACCACTCCTTCTGAAATTACGTGTCCCAAATACTGGATTTCCCTCTAGAAGAAATCACATTTTCTATATTTTGCATATATTTGGTGATCTCTTACAACCTATAAAACCAACCTAATATGCTCTTTGTGCTTCCTTGGTCTTGTAATATACTAGGATATAATCAACAAACACAAGAATGAACTTATCCAAATACTTGCTAAGAATGTTGTTCATTAAATACATAAAGGTGGTTGGTGCATTAGTAAGTCCAAAATGAACCACCATGAACTCATAGTGTCCATAACTCTTTCTAAAAAAATTCTTATGGATGTCTTCATCCTTAATCATGACATGGTGATATCTCAATCTTAACTCAATTTTAGAAAAGATTGTAGCTCCCATGAGCTGATAAAAAAAATCATCAATCCTGGGAAATGGGTACTTGTTCTTGATGGTCATCTTGTTCAACTATTGATAGTCAATACACAATTGCGGGGTACCACATTTTTTCTTTACCAACAACACTAGTGCTCCCCATGGGGACACACTCAGCCTGATATACCCATTATCCATCTTTTATTTTAACTACACCTTTAACTATACCAACTCTTGTGTGCTCATTTTGTATGGTAATTTAGAGGTACTGCTCTTGTTGCATGGTCTATGAAAAAATAGAGATATCGATTAAGAGGAAGTTCGGATACCTCCTTTGGAAACACATCTTTAAATACCCACAACACTAGATGATTGTCAATATTCAACTCATTACTTCCTTCTACATTGAGTACTTGTATCGCATATAAGGGACACCCTTGTTCATTTTGTATGAAATCATAGATGCCTTCATCATTACGAAAAACCTGCCATGATTCTACATTATCAGGAATGTGATGAAGATAGAAATATTGAAATGTAAAATCAGGCCTTTGAGGTAGAAGTTGTCGAGTAGGAGATGTTGCAAATACAGCTAACCTATCAGCCATTGAATTAAGTTCCCTCTTAACATGAGTGATGTTAAATGATAATAGGTTTGAGATAAGCATCCAAATAGCTTGGGTATAGTGTTTCATCAACTTATTGCTAGGAGAATATATTTTACACACAAGGTTCACAACAAGTTCAGAATCACCAAAAACTGTAAGGTGGTCGCAACCGAGGTTATAAGCATATTCGATGCCTAATAGTAAGGCTTCAAACTCAGTGACATTGTTCATGCAAGAAAACTCTAACCTATAAGAAAAATTGTGAATTGAACCTATAGGTGAATATAAGATAATGCCAGCTTTGTTACCTTCGTTTGAGCATGAGCCATCGAAATGCATGTTCCACATACCATATTCCAAATCAATTTGTTCCAGAGTAGTGTCACCCTCATCAACAAAGATAGAGTACACTCCTAAGTCTTCCTCAATATAGTTTACATTTGGTTGAGGAATTCTCTCTATGTATGGTGAAATTCTTCCTTCTCTTAGGACTATAATATTATTTCCATTCCGGGGAATAGATAAGTGTGCTCCATCAAGCGAAATATATCCACATGTTAGGGATTTCCAGTCTCTTCCTAAGATAATAAAATAGTTTCTTACTGGCATGTCGATTACTTGGATGTTGAGGGTTGTCCTTATTTCAGGATGTGCACACAGAACTAAAGTTATGTCTTTGATTTCACTTATAGTTGATTGTTGTAGACTGTTATAGGAGAGCATGCTTCTAGAATTTTTGTTAGTACATGATAAGCCTAGCTCTTCCATGATGATTTTTGACATTACACTTGGACCCAAACTACCATCGATTAGGAAACAATGGGCTATCTTATCCATAATTTTTACAAAAATAAAAAAAAGGAGGGTTCTTTACAGGGTGTCTAAAATTATTTACAGCTATCTTATTTATAGTGGTATCATCTTCTTTTGCCTCTTGAAAAATGTTGGCTATGGTAGAATCTTTTCCTTCCATAAAATTCTTGATATGCTTTTGTTGTTCAGGGATGGAAACCATGTCCAAAATATTAGCATCAGCTTTGATATTATCCAATTGGTTAAGGATGTTATACTTGGAAGAGGGAAGAGGGGAAGGAACTCCTTGACTTTTGGGAATTTTGACAGTTTGTACATTAGTACCTTATGAAGATGAGGCTCGAGTGGAAGAAGTACAAGGAGGATCATATTTCCCTTTAGGAGCATAATATTTGTTCCTAGTATTTATTATCATAACATCTTCTGGTTCTGCCCAATCTAGAACAACGATAGTGGTTTCGGGCTTCTTGCCAAAGATTTTATCTCTGGCATTCTTCTTAACTTCACAAGTACTTTCTTCATGATTTTCTTCGCAAAAGTTACACCAACTGCGAGACATAATGGCTTTGGGCTAAAAAGTGTTCTCATTTGCATTCCTAAAAGGCATTGAGGAAGAAGAAGATGCCCCAAGAGTAAGTGAGGGAACATTCCCCTTTCATTCATAGGCTATCACCTGATTGTTCATATCTTTCACAAGTTGTAGGAGGGAAGACATATTTTTTCTTGACTGAGTCTCCTTTAGGGAGACATGTTATTTCAAGTTGCTCTTCTTACTCCAGGAAAGTGTGGAGAGTGGAGCCAATATTGTCAATAGTCGTTTCTTCGAGCCTGTGAAGATAAGGAGAGGGAAGCGCATTATAATAATGCATGAAAGCAGCTTGATTTTGGGGGTGTATTAGTTCAAGGATTTGATTGTACAATTTGGTGAAGCGAAGGTTAAAGGACTTAATAGTCTCGCCATCTTTGTAATAAATATTGTTATATTCCATTAATTGTTTGGTCGGGCTCTTGGATTGTCCATAAGTGGACTTGAACCAATAAACCAACTCTTCCCAAGTGGAAAGGATTTTTGGAGGGAGATCAAAAAAAGCAGTTGTCGCTTCTCCTTCAAGGGAATTGAAAAACAAGCACATGCATGTATCGTTATCGTTAGCCACGATATTATGACAAGCATTAGAAAATGCCACTAGGTGTTCATTTGTAGAAACGGTATTATTCCCTAATAAATTAGGAAGATGTGATTTAAACTTGAATAATGGATGAGTAGCAGGTGTTATATTCAAGGGAGAAGATACATTCCATGGGGTGGTCGTAGCATCTTCCTCAAACTGAAAAAGCTCGTATTTCTTTATAACTTTAGCAAGGTTGGTAGTAGATTAGATAGGAACTTGATGACTATATAGACTACCAATTATCGATGAGGCTGAAGGCTGGGTTGATGAAGCACCTCCAACACCACTAGCACCACCCGCAGATGTCATTTTGAAAGTGATGGGTAAGGATGAAAAAGGTGAGTTGGAAGAATCATACAAAATCCTCCTTAGAGTGTTTTCTTGGGTTGACAAAATGGCTTTCCTCCTTCCTATTTCAATGATAGGAGTAGCTTTAGAGGATAATCCTCTTCTTCTTCTAGAAATGAAAGGATTTGGGGACATGAAAATGAAGACCAAAGATTTAGGAAAAGGGAGGTTACTGTTGATTTCTAGACTGCCTTTGCCTGGATTCCCAGCATTCATGGATACTTATATCTTGTTCAACCACTTCCCAAGAGCGTTCAAGCTCAGCTCGGGTACTAGCATTTTTCATAATAGTATTGAATAAGGTCAAGGCAATGCTAGTTTGGTCTTTAAGACCGTGTTCAATATTAGGCTGCTTTGTAGAAGGTATTGTCATGAGAAAAATCAGTGAAAGTGTATTCGAATAAAACAGAAAGACTCATTGATAATCGTGAATACAATAAACCAGAGAGATATGGAAGATCTCCCCAGTATGGTCACCAAATAAATGTTGAGGAAAAGGTATGGAATACTTTACTCAATCATTTTCGAATCTTTCCTGGATAGGACAAGATAGTTGGCAATGTCACCCGGGGTTTATAGCCTAAAAAATTTCACTCAATCCACAAGTATCAATTACAAAGGGTCAAGGCTGATTTTATGATTTATATTTGTAACAATGTAAAAATAAAAATTTAAACAAAGCTAGGTGAATGTATACAGATTTCACATTGAAGTAAACATGGAGACAAAAGTGAAAGGAAGAACCAAGTCATGAAAACACATGTATGAGACGGAACAATAATTTGATTTTATTTCATTATGAGATACAAAATTGTATTTCTCTTTTACAAACCCCTGCGAGGGTATGGACCAAGTTCAAATTTAGAAGTCTCTGATGGGCACCATACAAAAAGAACCTGACAGTGAAATAAAACTAAAACTAATGAGCTAGATCAGCTTACCACAAAATGTTGCCACTTGACTCTGCAAGATATTCTTTATCAGCCATGAAAATTAATTCATAAACAAACAAGAATACACAGACTATCAAGGATAAATCAAACACCTTTAAAACAAGTTGTTGAAATGGATGATTCAGTTTTGAATCTTGTTTCCTTCAATAAGACCTTGTTGTCATCAAGAGGATTAGGCTTTCAATTAAACTCATAAATAAATGAAAACTAAAGCTATCTCACTAACTAGAGAGAAAACCTTAGTGTAGTATTTCCCCTTATGTTCTCCCCTTGTCTCTTCCTCTCATTGAACCTTTATTCTTTCTCAATAAGTTGAGGTAGTTCAACCACTTTCTTTAGTTAATTCAAATTAACTTAACTAATTAGTTTGGGAAGAAATAATTAATAATAATATATAAATAAGGGTCTAATTAATAATAACTAAATAGGTGGGACCCCTTGTGACTCCCATCATTCTATTTTCCAATCATCAAATATAAAATACAAAATTAATCATTTGGATCATATAACAACCTTGTAGATCCCATGGATATGATTTAAGTCGAATATTTAAATATCAGCAAAATTTAAGACCATATACCAAAAAAATAATATATCCATCTTATCTACAAAAGATATCCAAAATAAAGCTTGGTGTCCAAAATATGTTGAAAATCATTAAGCACTATATCCATCATTGAATATCATTAAAAAATCATTTAAAATCCATATTTGTTGTGTGAGGTATATTTCCTCTTCTCATTGTTGTCTCATCTTGACCTTTTTGGGGTAGCCCTTGGTTGTTTAGACCCTTGGGGTTCTATTGCGTTGATCACATGGGAGAAAACATCTTTTAGGTGGAGACGTGAAGACACAGATTTGGAATACTCTGTGGATGGAATGGAGTGGGAAGTCATTTTTTTTCATTATCTAGCACAGGTTGCGGGACATCAGTTTCCAGTCTCTTATTGGCATGCGAAGACTGCACTGGTGAAACAGCATGGGAAATTTGTGCATTAGGATTAATTGGAGGTGGTGGTGGAAGTAATGGAAATGAGACAGTGGGCCAACCACGATGGTGAGAAGCAGGTTGATTGACAATTTATCGCCAACCATCATTTGCGGGAGGTTCGGGTTGCATCGACACATGTGGAGGAACAGGAATGTCGAGAAAATTCTGAGGTTGTTGAAAAGGGGGTATTTCAAGTTGAGGTTGCAATATCCCATAGCCAAAAAAATTAAAGAAACCATCTTGAAAAAATTGGTTCAACTCTTGCGGATCAGCATCAAAGTGAATAGAAAATCGAGGCCTCATATGACCTCAATGCTAGTTACCCCTGCCTCTATTATTTCGGTCATTACTGCCCCTATGGAAAAAACTCATCCTATAACAATAATTAGTCATTCATGAAGTTCTTAATAACCCATACATGAAACTCCACTTAAATAAATCAATATTTGGCTCTATAATTTACTACAAGACACATGTAATCCATCCATAAAACTTCCATTTATTAATTTACACATGAACAGGGAATTGATAGGATCATTGGGAGTATCGAGGGATTGTATTTAGCATAAAGTGATATCATGGAGGGGTAATATTTGTGAATACTATTCAAGCAATAAAAAAAACAATCAACTTTGTATCTAAACATATCCTAGAATACCAATCATCAATTATTGTCACCTCAATTTTTCTTCATTTCCATACAGACCTTTCTTAAAAATGAATATCANAATAAAATAGAAAGACTCAATGATAATTGTGAATACAATAAACCAGAGAGATATGGAAGATCTCCCCAGTATGGTCACCAAATAAATGTTGAGGAAAAGGTATGGAATACTTTACTCAATCATTTTTGGATCTTTCCTGGATAGGACAAGATAGTTGGCAATGTCACCCGGGGTTTATAGCCTAAAAACTTTCACTCAATCCACAAGTATCAATTACAAAGGGTCAAGGCTGATTTTATGATTTATATTTGTAACAATGTAAAAATTAAAATTTAAACAAAGCTAGGTGAATGTATACAGATTTCACATTGAAGTAAACATGGAGACAAAAGTGAAAGGAAGAACCAAATCATGAAAACACATGTATGAGACGGAACAATAATTTGATTTTATTTCATTATGAGATACAAAATTGTATTTCTCTTTTACAAACCCCTGCGAGGGTATGGACCAAGTTCAGATTTAGAAGTCTCTGATGGGCACCATACAAAAAAAACCTGACAGTGAAATAAAACTAAAACTAATGATCTAGATCAGCTTGCCACAAAATGATGCCACTTGACTCTGCAAGATATTCTTTATCAGCCATGAAAATTAATTCATAAACAAACAAGAATACACAAACTATCAAGGATAAATCAAACACCTTTAAAACAAGTTGTTGAAATGGATGATTCAGTTTTGAATCTTGTTGCCTTCAATAACACCTTGTTGTCATCAAGAGGATTAGGCTTTCAATTAAACTTAGAAATGAATGAAAACTAAATCTATCTCACTAACTAGAGAGAAAACCTTAGTGTAGTATTTCCCCTTATGTTCTCCCCTTGTCTCTTCCTCTCATTGAACCTTTATTCTTTCTCAATAAGTTGAGATAGTTTAACCACTTTCTTTAGTTAATTCAAATTAACTTAACTAATTAGTTTGGGAAGAAATAATTAATAATAATATATAAATAAGGGTCTAATTAATAATAACTAAATAGGTGGGACCCCTTGTGACTCCCATCATTCTATTTTCCAATCATCAAATATAAAATACAAAATTAATCATTTGGATCATATAACAACCTTGTAGATCCCATGGATATGATTTAAGTCGAATATTTAAATATCAGCAAAATTTAAGACCATATACCAAAAAAATAATATATCCATCTTATCTACAAAAGATATCCAAAATAAAGCTTGGTGTCCAAAATATGTTGAAAATCATTAAGCACTATATCCATCATTGAATATCATTAAAAAATCATTTAAAATCCATATTTGTTGTGTGAGGTATATTTCCTCTTCTCATTGTTGTCTCATCTTGACCTTTTTGGGGTAGCCCTTGGTTGTTTAGACCCTTGGGGTTCTATTGCGTTGATCACATGGGAGAAAACATCTTTTAGGTGGAGACGTGAAGACACAGATTTGGAATACTCTGTGGATGGAATGGAGTGGGAAGTCATTTTTTTTCATTATCTAGCACAGGTTGCGGGACATCAGTTTCCAGTCTCTTATTGGCATGCGAAGACTGCACTGGTGAAACAGCATGGGAAATTTGTGCATTAGGATTAATTGGAGGTGGTGGTGGAAGTAATGGAAATGAGACAGTGGGCCAACCACGATGGTGAGAAGCAGGTTGATTGACAATTTATCGCCAACCATCATTTGCGGGAGGTTCGGGTTGCATCGACACATGTGGAGGAACAGGAATGTCGAGAAAATTCTGAGGTTGTTGAAAAGGGGGTATTTCAAGTTGAGGTTGCAATATCCCATAGCCAAAAAAATTAAAGAAACCATCTTGAAAAAATTGGTTCAACTCTTGCGGATCAGCATCAAAGTGAATAGAAAATCGAGGCCTCATATGACCTCAATGCTAGTTACCCCTGCCTCTATTATTTCGGTCATTACTGCCCCTATGGAAAAAACTCATCCTATAACAATAATTAGTCATTCATGAAGTTCTTAATAACCCATACATGAAACTCCACTTAAATAAATCAATATTTGGCTCTATAATTTACTACAAGACACATGTAATCCATCCATAAAACTTCCATTTATTAATTTACACATGAACAGGGAATTGATAGGATCATTGGGAGTATCGAGGGATTGTATTTAGCATAAAGTGATATCATGGAGGGGTAATATTTGTGAATACTATTCAAGCAATAAAAAAAACAATCAACTTTGTATCTAAACATATCCTAGAATACCAATCATCAATTATTGTCACCTCAATTTTTCTTCATTTCCATACAGACCTTTCTTAAAAATGAATATCACAGAACAAGGAGTGAACAAGTGCAATTGGGATAATGAGGGGAGTGTATTGTGTGGAAAATGGTATAATGAAAGGGATTTCCACGGATATTGTTCTAATATATCAAACAATGCCATCCTCTAGGTCAATTTACAATCAAAACCTTTTATTGTTTCAAAATTGAAATTCAACACTGTGTTTCCCGAATATAAAAAAATCAGAACTGGTGTTTCTCTTCAAGGTTGCTCATTTGCCCTAGAAATTTAATTTCACAGTAATCAATTGATATTTTATTACCCATTAATATTTAACAATAATAAAATAGCTTGCGCACAATAGATTCGAGGATGCACAACATCATAATAATCGCAACCAACAGTCGAGGAGTGGACAAGTTGTGGCTTACAATAACAACACTAGTATTTTTTAAATTACTACAAGGTCCCACGAAGTGTCCATAAAAGGGCTCCTGGTGTATAACAATAGTTCAACTGAAACCTCAAATAACCATGCTTCCAATTCCCCTTTAATTATGGTTTGTAAGACTCATTTAATGCATATATAACTCATACACAAAGGTGCTCCTTGCATATAGAATTAAAACACAGCAAGTTGTATCTTAACAATATTTTTGCAACGTGTTGGCAGCCAACCCAATTTTTTTTCGATTGCTCTCAAAAGATGCCTACACCCCTTGCGGTATCATGACAAATCATTGTAGCATTATGCTAATGGACATTCGTCTCATCTTTACGACCATTACAATTCAATTTCGTATTAGTTTTCACAACTGCAAGTGTGAAAACACTTCTTTCGTTGATCATATTGCCGTCGTCTTTGGTTGATACTTGGTCACTGGTTTATCATCTGATTGCTAAATGTTGTATCAGACTTATGTTCTTGAGCATTCTCTTACCTTGATTGCGCATTTGGATATATTTTATGGTTAAATCTTTGGGCATGAAAGTTATTGATCTTGTTCTGATCTTATGAAGATTGTGTAATGGATTTGGTCATATTGCTTTTATCCTTACTTTGGACCTTCACTCGATTATTATATGAAGAAATTTTGATTGTT
>JZKD02S1744717.1:354823-373905 GCA_000966675.3 Picea glauca | reverse complement strand
TGAAGGTAAAACCGTAGAGTTTTCACCTCACCAAGTTGTAATCAAGGATCTAAAAGATCCTAAGCATGTTCTTGCAACTAGAATTGCTGATGATATTACCAGGTTGTACAAGTTTCACAACTTTGGGTCATCATCTTTTTCATCTGTTTTTGTTGCTCATAGCGACGACTTGAGAAAACTTTGGCATGAACGGTTTGGTCATATAAACTATCGCTCATTGAAACAACTATGTAATCAATAGATGGTGAATGATCTTCCTCCTGTTTCATGCAGAGATGGTGTTTGTGCTAGTTGTGTTCTCGACAAACATCATTGGGATAGTTTTGACAAACGTGCCTCTTGGCACGCCTCAAGCCTTTTGCAACTTGTTCACAGTGATTTGTGTGGTCCACTTTCTTCTCCTTCTTTTTCTGGGTGCAAGTATTTCTTAACTTTCATTGATGATTTTTCCAGACATACTTGGGTTTACTTCTTAAAACTTAAGAGAAAAGTTTTTGACAAGTTTTTGGCCTACAAGGCCCTTGTAGAAAAGAAATCTGGACATCAAATTCAAAAGTTAAGAACATATAATGGAGGAGAATATGTGAACAATAATTTTACAAGTTACTACACTACACAGGGCATCCAAATGAAACACACTGTTCCATATACACCACAACAAAATGGTGTTGCTGAGAGAGAACCACACATTAAAAGAAATGGCTAATTGTATGATCCAATATAAGGGATTAAGTCTAAAGTATTGGGCGGAAGCAATCAATTATGAAAATTACATAGTCAATCACACTCCCACAAAGGTTCTTAAAAATATAACACCGGAAGAAGCTTGGACTAAAATTAAACCAGTTGTAAGTCACTTCTGTGTATTTGGCAGTATAGCATGGGCTCACATTCCTGATGAGAAAAGGAAAGCATTGCAACCTAAAAGTGAGAAGTGTATATTTGTTGGTTATTCTAAAGATGTCAAAGGTTATAGACTTCTTCAACCACATTGTAATGAAATTATTATTAGAAGAGATGTTAAATTTGATGAAAATCTCTTGGCCTGTGAGCCTAATTCGACGATTGTTACTTTGTCGACCTGCGAGCCATCTTCGATGTTTGTTCCTTCTTTTGTTCATATTCTGGTTTCTTCTTCAGATGATGACAGTGAGGATAAAAATCCACCTCCGCCTACTCACCCTCCTCCAGATGAGTCCTTTGAACCTGAACCAACACCAGTTCCATCGCTTCCTAGATGGGTCCGTTCAACACAAGAAGTAGCTGGTGGTCTTGTCGGTGATCCTTCAGATCAGTGTCAAACATGTTCATAGTTCTAGCAAGCCTCTTCTCTTTTGGCTCAAGTTTTAGAGACTCTTGATCCAAAGACATTTGTAGAAGCTTCAGGTCATCCATATTGGGATACAACAATGCATGAAGAGTATCGTTCTTTAATGGAAAACGATACTTGGGATTTTGTACTTCTTCCAAAAGGAAGAAAACTTGTCAGATGTAAATGGGTCTACAAAACTAAGTATGCATCAGATGGAATTTTTTAAAGAAACAAGGCTCAGTTAGTTGCCAAAGGATTTTCCCAAGTTGAAGGGATTGACTATAATGAAACCTTTTCCCATATAGCCAAAATGAATTCCATCTGCCTTGTTCTTTCCCTTGCTGTCTCACATAAATGGGAGGTCCATCATATGGATGTTAAATCCGCCTTCTTGCATGAATATTTGCAAGAAGAAATCTACATGGAACAACCTCCTCGCTATGTCCAGAATGACTCTAGCCTTGTTTGTCACCTTAAGCAAGATCCCCGAGCTTGGTATGCCAAAATGGATAGCTTTCTTATTGACACTGAATTCTCTAGATTCCATTCTGATCCTAATGTCTATACCAAGAGAGTAGGAAGCCATCTCATAATCCTTGTCCTTTATGTTGATGACCTTATCCTTACTGGTAGCGAATCGAAACTTTTAAACCATGTGAAAACCAGGCTTAAGAAGAAATTTGAAATGATAGACTTAGGATTTTTGCACTATTTCCTTGGCCTCCAAGTTTTGCAAGCCAATGAAGGAATTTTTCTTCCCAGTCTAAGTATGCTTGTGACCTTCTTCGTCGCTTTCACATGGACGATTGTAAACCAACCCCTTCTCCCTTTCAGTCTGGAGTCAAGCTTAGTGCCACTTGTACTTCTCCCGAAGTTGATGCCACCTTGTACTGTCAGTTAGTTGGTAGCCTCTTATACTTGACTCATACTCATCCTGATCTTTTCTTTGCTGTTGGTCTTTTTGCCCGATATATGAAAACACCCCATGAAAGCCACTGGAAAGTAGCTAAAAGGATACTTTGCTATGTCCATGGTACAGTTCAGGGGGGACTCCTTTATTGGTTGGTTTCACTGATTTAGATTGGGCCAACAACCTTGATGATCAAAAGTCTACTGCAGGTTATGTTTTCAGCCTTGGATCAGGACCTGTCACTTGGGCCTATAAGAAACAACGAGCTATTGCACGTTCTTCAGCAGAAGCAGAGTATCGAGCATTGGTAACTACAAGTCAGGAAGCCTTGTGGCTTCGACATATCCTTAAGAGTTTGGATTCCAACAACAACATCCGACCATCCTTTGGTGCGACAATTAGAGTGCCATCAATCTTACCAAAGACCCAGTTCAACATCATCACAAAAATCACATCGAGCTACACATACACTTCATCAAAAAGCTCATTCATGATCAAGTTATTGAAGTGCTCTTTTGCCCTACAGAATATCAAGTTCCAGACATTTTCACAAAGTCTCTTACAGAAGTGAAGTTTTCCAAACTTCGATCTATGTTAGGAGTTTAGGAAGTTGTCATTAAGCGGGGATAGGCTCTAATGCCTCCTTCCTTCTCCTATTGTGTCACTATTGTAAATCCTTCAATCCTATCCCAAGTTGTTCTTAAGGGGGAATGTTAGGATATTTAGACACTTAAGAGTTAGTTAATATCTAGTTGGTCTAATGTGTCATTAGGTAAAAGTGTGTTTCTTTAATATGCATTAGTATGCATTTGTAGTTAGGAAATCCAACGGTCATAATATGTTCCCGACATAGAGTGATCCGACGGTTCATATTCTCCTCGATCTTAATGGTCATTGATCTGTGGCTTAACACCTGATTGGTCCATGATCTTTATTTAAAGAGCATGGAGGGTCATTTTCTGATGATCAATTTTGAGAAACTCTCTTGTAAAATCTCTCTGTAATATTTTTCTTTTGCATTAATAAACTGATCCAAGTGGTCGCATTGGCTGGCGGTGTGGATGTTTCCCTGTAGGGGTTTTACCATGTAAAAACATCGGTGTGTTGATATTTGATCTGGTTATGTGAGTGGTTACTGAAGGTGTTCTTCCTCTGTTGGAATACTTGTGTTGTCGAACAATTTATACACATTCGCTGGAATGTACTAGGGTACCTTAGGAGTCATTGACATCATTAGTGATTTCCCTCGCACTTGTTAACGATATACATCAATGACTGATAAGAAAGTAGTTTCTACCATGTTTGACATCAAAACATCTATTCACATGGCTAGATTCATACCACATTGGGATTGAGACGAAGACCCTAGGTTGAGAATTCACTCTAATATATGCTTTGCCTAGGTTGCGAAAGGAGATCATTTGAGCATGTTGATAGATATATTATCACATAGATCCACGTTGTATTGGTCCGTGGCTATGTTTTATCATCTCGTAGATCCACTGTTTATTTTTTGTGGCTACGATCAGTTCAGTTCATGGAGGTCTAGATCCACATTGAATCTTTGGCGGCCATATCCTTAGACAATATTTTTCATGGATCCGCAGTGTATTGACCGATGACCTTGCTTTGCGTCATCTCGTATTTCGAGAATAGGTATGCCTACTTAGGAAATGGAACATATATTAATATTGTTTGTTGATTGTTTGCAACTTCTTCCAGGTTCTCCAACTCCATGCCCTTGCATTGAATAATTGTAAAGTGTTTCTACCATCAATTTCTCTTCTGAACTCACAATTTAGGGGGCATACTATTACACATCAAATTTCCACACCTAGGTACGTCACCCTAAGTGTCGCAAGTGTCATAAAAGTTTCATATACACCTTGATAAGTGTCTCATACACCTTGACACCATAAAATGACATATGTCACAATCCCTAATCAATGTGGAGGATAAATATATTATATGAAGGTCAAAATACTATGTGCACATGAATTATTATTAATATTCATGAAAAGGAAATTAATTTAGTGTGAGAATCCACCTCACATTTGGTTTCCTATTTTTAATGGGAGGTTGAGGATCTCATGGATGGTTGAAATATTTCCTCCTTAAAATCCATGAGATATTTCCTTTCTAAAATCCTTAAGAGATATTTTTTCCCTAAATATCTTGGAGATTCCATTTTAGTGGATCTGATGAGTGATCCTCTCCATGGTGGTTAAGTCTCCAAATCCTATATAATGAGGGATTTCCATGGAGAAGAAGAGGAATATTAGAGGTATCAAACTTATGATCTTGGGAGCATTGTGCAAGGGCTAGACGAGGAGATCTTGGAGGATTGTTGCAACATCATCCATGGTTGTAAGTAATCTTCTTGAGTTCTCATATTAATATATGCTTGGCCTATTTCCTTCAAGTTTGTGTATGATTGCACATGCTTGTATTTTGTTGATAATTTTAGTTTAAACTAATCTTGGTAGAATAGGAAGCATGCATTGTCTTTGCTGTCTATTGGATTGCAGATCTCATTAAAGGGCTTGAAGATAAAATTTAGTTTGGACTAAGCAAGGACAAGCTTCAGAAAAAGGTACATCATACTTTCTTCCTCTTTTCCCTTTGACAAGTTTAACTACATTTAAATGAATGTTAGTGTCCAATGTTAGCATCTCTATGTCCTAGTAATAGGGGTTTAGGATCCAAGAGGATATTGACCTGTCCGCAGGGGAATTTTCCTACAACAAAAATTGACGAATCGACTAGGGACGAACATTGATTTTTATTTCATTGGATCGTATTTTAATTTTCCCCACCTTTTAGATCATTTTTCTTGTTTGTTATTGATCCCTTTGATTTCTCCTCTCTTCATTGACAATTTGACAAAATTTTGGCAATTATGGGTGATGTTTCCTGATTTTTAAGTCTCTGTTTTGAGTTTCCGGGAAGAGTAGCGCTTCCCTGGAGTGAATATCAGAGTGTTTATTGTAGATAAATGCTCCCCTACAATGTTTATCATAGTGCTAAAATGATTTGTGCCCTTGGAAAAAGGAGCGTTGATCTATTTTTTTGGTGATTTCTGCCCTTTTCTGCTCAGTTTTTCCTAGTCTATCTTGTGGAGATTCTTGCCCATAGTCTGTACTTTGGATTGTGTCTTTGTTTGGGTTGAATATTTGGTACTTATCACTTCTTTTGTTGTCTTGTTTGAGCTTTCAACCTTTTCCAAATTGCAAGATTGATTCTCCTTGTATTTCTTGGTTTAGTTTGAATCTTGCGAAGTTTTTGGTTATCTGACTGATTGAAAATATATGCAAAGGTTTGTTGGTCCTAAGTTGTTTTTCAAATATTTCCTTTTTGAATGATTTGAGACTTTATGCTTACCACAACCTAGCTTGGTTTGAGAATCATTTGAGACTTTTTCTTGATGCTTGTTTTGTCAAGACATTTGAATGATTCCTCTTTCTCTCTATTAGTTTTTGTATTCTTCTCTGAACTTTCTTGTTTTCTTGAGTGCTTGTCAATTGTCGAGTCCTTGATTGAGTGAGTTATCTTCATTTAGTCCTCGTTATCCTGTGAGTGCATTATTTTTTTGAAATCCTTTTTGCTTCGTGTCTTTTGTATCTGTATTCGACTCTTCCATTTTGATTGAAAGAAAATGAGTGTTAAAGGATTTTCATTTGATGTCTTTATGTATTAGAATCAAAAAAATAAATATAGTTGCATTCTATTTGTTGGGTAGTGTATATAACTAGGTTGAATTTAGAAAATTGCATTTGGGAATTGGGTTCTTTTGTTGACGAAAATTGAACCTCTTCTCCATCCCGTATGTAGGATTCATTGAAGAAAAAGATTTGCATCTCATTTTTCTGCATTCTTTTGGAGTCGAGTCTACAACATAATCACTTTCAATTTATCACCATTGAGTAAAAAACAACCCTAAAATGAATCACTTATAAAATTGATTAGAAACTTTTATATTTTCTGGTAGCGAACCTACATTAGTAAGTGTAGGGATTTGGAATAGGTTGTGAGGATAACTTTCCAAAGCCATCAGACACACATAGAATCTTGTGCTAAGGAGTGGTAAATCCAATTGTTCATATAAGCATAGATGGGACCCCCCTCTCACACAGGGGTTACACACGAGGTCACGTTCAGGAGAGAAACAAAGATTATCCTTCTGAGGCATAACCGTTCGTAGTAGTCAGAATGTGTATTGGGGGATCTTCTTGAGGGACAACTATCTTCATTTGGTCTCGGAGCTTCATGAATTCCAAATCATTTAGGGTCCTTTGGAGTTCTACCGGTCCACTTGTCCTCAGTTCTCTTGAAGGATTTCAGAATTTTTATCCTGACCATACGTTCGGACTCGACTGTCGACTGTACCCGCCCAGAGGCTGACTACAGGTTGGTGACCTTAGTATCCATTATATTTAGGGTCCTTACACAAGGTGACAATGAAGGGAAGGCTTCACTATACTTGGAACAGATGTTGGTCAAAATCACTCGGGCTCCTTGGAGGGTAAATCCATGTTTATTATGTGGAAGCATGCACCAAGGTGTAAGTCCGTTAAGCAGGTTGCCAACATAACTGATCCACCCGCTCTATCCCATCCCCTTCCTATATTGATCTCACGATGTTGGGTTTCATCACCAACTAGTGCTTTCATTGTGGGAAGGTTTGTTTGATTGTTTGCTTCTTAGATTTGTAGCATCTGTTTTTTTTTTTCCTTAGTGGACCTTAGGTCGAGTCAATTTCAATGGTGTAAACTCCTAGGAGTACCAACAGAGGAACCCCTTTTCCTAGGGAGATTTTCACCTTTCGTTCTTTTGGAAATGTTGGTTCTTCATGCATTTCCACACTGAGTCTTCCGAGACTCACGATCAAATTACCAGTTTGGTTGTTCCCCACTCCAGTGATCTCGAATCTTCCCAGTGCTTCGTATGCACATAATGATTCAGATGTAAGCACAACATCCACACATCAACCTCATGTCGACCTTTCTCCTTCTTCACCCATCAGGTCTCCTTCCCTTTCTCCTTCTTCATCTAGTGAAATCTCTAAAGTGAGTAGCTAGGTTGATAAGAAGAATAAGAAACGAAAAGAGAAGAAGAAGAAGAACCAAAAAGGGAACAAGCCTCCAACCACATTAGATCATGTTGGATCCAAGCAACCAACTACGGTTAATCATACTGGGAGTGTTGATAAATTCAACAAGATTAAAATGAAGAATCCTAAACCCAAATTCCCTTGCAGTCTTAATAAGGGTGACCACTTTTTGAGGGATTTCCCTGGTCTCCCCAAGATCTTAGAAATGTGGTCTTCCACGTCATCATCCCCTATGGGACATGCTGGTGACAACCCATCATCTAGTGACATTAAGATTGGTAAGAAGAATAGAACTGTTAAATTTCCTTGCTTGTTATGTGAAGGTGATCATTACTCTCACCTTTTCCCTCGTATGGATGAGGCTTCTTATATTTTGGAAAAGATTCAACTTCCAACTAGTTATTGCAAGATTTATCCAAAACCATCATTAGTTGATGGATTGGTCAATACGGTTCCATCCCTGGTCAGTCTAGTTGATTAGGTGGTCAATCTAGTTTCATCCTCAGTTGAACCACAAACCCAAGTGACTGTTCCAATTCCATCATCGATCAACCCCACTCTTCATTTGAAAATTGAAACCCAAGTGATTGATCCAGTTCTATCATCGATCAGTCCCACTCTTCATCTGAAGAGTGCCAAAGTGGTCGATCCGGTTCCTTCATCGATTGGTCCCACTCCTCCCTTGAAGAGTGAAACCCAAGTGGTCGATCCGATTCCATTATTGGTCAGTCCCACTCCTCCTCTGAAGAGTTCCAAAGTGGTCGATCCGGTTCCGCCATCGGTTGATCCCACTTGTCCTTTGAAGAGTGCAACCAAAGTGGTCGATCTGGTTCCTTCATCGGTCGATCCCACTCATTCAAAGAGTGAGAATGTCACTCAGGTCTACGTCGTTAATATTGATTCACCTGGTCAAGGGGGCAATCCACCCGTAGCGATGACACCCCTTTCAAGCAATCATATGATTTCTATTGATTTGAATCATTTGACATAAACCCATCTTCCCTTTTACGTGCCTTTCCAAATCACTATACAGGTTTGTGATAGGAATATTCCTAACACTGTAATAGATGAAGGTTATTATGTTAGCATCTTATTTGCGAATGCTTGGCAATATTTTGGTTCCTCACAGATTGCGCATGTGACTCAAAATTTGTTGACCTTTGACAGAAGAGTTATTCAAACTTTGGGGTTCCTTCCTCAGTTTCCAGTTACTCTGGGAGGAAAAATGGTCTACATCGATGTGATGGTAGTTCACGAACCCTTGGACTTTAACCTTCTCCTTGGGAGAGACTATGTCTATATTATGAGAGCTTTTGTGTCCACTCTCTTTCAAGTGATGTGTTTCTTTCACAATGGAAACATAGTAACGATCGACCAACTTTCATTCATTGACCCTCATTTGATGGTCACCCATCCACCTTCCGTGAATGGTCCATACATGCTAGTGATGTCCGCCTCATTGTAGGTCAATTATGTAATGACCTTCCCCATGCGTTCAACCCCGCACGAGAAAGAATCTCTCCCTTCTCCTGTCTTAGATCCGGTAGTTGACATGGTCATCTCTTTGATAGGGTTATTAGAGCCAGATATCCCTACCCTTATCGAGGTCGTCGACATGTTTTCCTTCCATAGTGTTTTTCTTCCATCTAGCGAAGATATCTTGGAAGCCATGCTTGACGTTTGTCCCTTGACATGTATTCCTTCCAGAGCATTGTCCTCTTGGAAGCCATGATCAAGGAAAGGTCACGAGCATAGTTTTCCTCTTTGTAGCAAGCTCATTAAAAAATGAAACATAAGCTATGAGCATAATTTTCTTCTCTGTAGCAAGCTCGTTAAAAAATGAAACATAAGCTACAAGCATAGTTTTTCTCTCTGTAGCAAGCTCGTTAAAAAATGAAACAGAAGCTATGAGCATAGTTTTACTCTCTATAGAAATCTCGTTAAAAAATGAAACAGAAGCTACGAGCATAGTTTTCCTCTCTGTAGCAAGCTCGTTAAAAAATGAAACATAAGATACGAGCATAGTTTTCCTCTTTGTAGCAAGCTCGTTAAAAAATGAAACAAAAATCTAGGGATTGAACCTAGAGCCATGAGCATAGGTTTTCTTCTCTGTGGAAAGCTCGTTAAAAAATGAAACAAAAGCTACGAGCATAGTTTTACATCTTTGTGGCAAGCTCTTTAAAAAATGAAGCAAAGGTCTTGAGCATAGTTCTTTTCTTGTGTCAAGCTCGTTAAAAAATGAAACAATCACCTCTCCCATTGAGTCGAGTCTTTTCACTAGATCGCGTAGATATCGAGTTGAGTCTTTAGCTATATCTCATAGATGTTGAGTCAATTCTTTCATTATATCTCGTATTTGAACCTTCCTTTCATCCACCCTTATCCTTTTTCTCCATCTAGTACATAAATTGGTGACAACCTCAAAGTCAGTGAATGAATTGAAGCTTGGGGGGGGGGCATGCCTTCAGCATTTGATTATCTTTCTGGAGTTATGTCGCTATATTTTCAAGATGGGGGTAGAGTACCAACCATCCATGGGTATCCCTACCTTTGGAAATTACATTGAGAATTTACAAGAATAAGTTTAATTTTGTTTCAAGCTTGTGTAAAAGTGAAACCAATACTGAGCTTAGTCTTTGTTTTTTCTCATGCTCGTAAATACATGAGAATGTGACCGAGTAAACTTTTATCACTTTTTTGGACTCATAAAGGTTATACGAAAAAGTAACCCCCTGGAGTCTTTTTTAATCTCTTTTCAGACTCTCTAAAAATGAAAAGATTGTCGAGTGATCTTACTTCCTTTCACACTCGTTAAAAGTTTTGAAAGGGCATCTTTCGAGTGGTATTTTTTTGCTTTTTCAGCCTTACGAGACTAAAATTATGAAAAAGGACAACCCTGAAGTCTCCTTTAAGTTATTTTCAGATTCTCTAAACATGAAAAACCACCGAGTTTCCCTTCTCTGGACTCGCTAAAATACACATTGAAGGGACCATATGGGGACGAACCCTTACTTCTTCCAGTTTGTTAAACAAAGGAAGATGAACTTGCTAAAGGTGAGTTATATCAATCATGTGTTATCCTCCTCGAGATCATTAAATTAAAAAGAGGTACTCATCTAGTTAGGTGGGGGAAAAATTGAAGGAAGTGGGTCAAGTTTTTGAGAATCCTTTATGGCAGCTATTGTCTCCTTTGAACATGGAACCTATTTGCGTCTCATCTTACAACTGGGTAATCCACATGTCTCTGAGTCATACAAATTCTATGTGTCGCCATAATTTTTCATCTAGTTGAAGAGTTCTCTTATTATTGTCACATTACATTTTTGGTACTCGTCGACTCAATGTTGCCAAGTCAGTTGTCATGCCTCATCATGTTCAAGGGAAGTTTCATTTCAAACCATCCATCTGCAGTATTGCCAGTTTCCATTTCATGTGTCACTCCATACTCATTCTATTAACTATCTTACATCATTTTCCTATTTCAGTTTCATGTCGATGATGGGGGATACATCAAGGCCCTCCTTCGATGAGTCTTTTCGTGTCGAATTCAACACATCATTTGGAAATTAGACTTAGAAACCAGTTAGTACCTTGGGACCTGCATGCCTCAATGGTAGGCCTCCTCACTTCCGAAAGTAGGTTTACATCATTGACCTCTGATCGGATGATTCCATGAATGTTTGACTTTATCTAATTTATTCACATTCGTTGGAATGTACTATGGTATCTTGGGAGTCATTGACATAATTGGTGATTTCCCTTGCACTTGTTAATGGTATACATCAATGACTGATAATCAAGTGGTTTCTACCATGTTCAACATCAAAACATCTATTCACATGGATAGATTCATACCGCATTGAGATTGGGACAAAGACCCTGGGTTGAGCATTCACTTTGATATCTGATTTGCCCAAGCTGCGAAAGGAGATCATTTGAGCATGTTGATATATATATATATATTTTCACATAGATCCACGTTGTATTTCTTCGTGGCTATGTTTTATCATCTCGTAGCTCTTCTGTGTATTTTTCGTGGCTACGATTAGTTCATTTCATGGAGGTATGGATCCACATTTTATCTTTGGTGGCCATATCCTTAGTGAATATTTTTCATGGATCCGCGGTGTATTGAACGACGAACGTTCTTTGAGTCATCTTGTATTTTGAGCATACGTATGTCTGCCTCGGAAATGGAACATATATTAATATTATTTGATGGTTGTTTGCAGCTTCTTCTAGGTTCTCCAACTCCATGCCCTTGCATTGAAGAATTGTAAAGTGTTTCGGCCATCGGTTTCTCTTCCGACCTCACACTTTAGGGGGCATACTATTACACATCAAATTTCCACACCCAGGTACCTCGCCCTAAGTGTCGTAAGTGTTGTAAAAGTGTCATATACACCTTTCTAAGTGTCACATACACCTCAACACCATGAAATAACATATGTCACAATCCCTAATCAACGTGGAGGAGAAATATATTACATGAAGGTCAAAATACTATGTGCACATGAATTATTATTAATATTTATGAAAATGAAATTAATTTAGTGTAATAATCCACCTCACATTTGGTTTCCTATTTTTAAGGGGAGGTTGAGGATCTCATGGATGGTTGAAATATTTCCTCCTTAAAATCATTGAGAGATATTTCCTCCCTAAAATCCTTAAGAGCTATTTTCTCCCTAAATAGCTTGGAGATTCCATTTTAGTGGATTTGATGAGTGATCCTCTCCATGGTGGTTAAGCCTCCAAATCCTATATAATGAGAGATTTCCATGGAGAAGAAGAGGTATATTAGAGGTATACAACTTATGATCTTGGGAGAAATCTTTTGGTTATAATCTTGGGAGCATTGTGCAAGGGCTGGACGAGGAGAGCTTGGAGGACTGCTACAACATTCATCCATGGTTGTAAGTAATCTTCTTGAGTTCTCATATTAATATATGCTTGGCCTATTTCCTTCAAGTTCGTGTATGATTTCATAAGCTTGTATTTTGTTGATAATTTTAGTTTAAACTAATCTTGGTAGAATAGGAAGCATGCATTGTCTTTACTGTCTATTGGATTGCAGATCTCATTAAAGGGCTTGAAGATCAAGTTCAGTCTGGACTAAGCGAGGACAAGCTTTAGAAAAAGGTACATCATACTTTCTTCCTCTTTTACCTTTGACTAGTTTAACTACATTTAAAAGAATGTTAGTGTCCAATGTTAACATCTTTCTGTCTTGGTAATAGGGGTCTAGGATCCAAGAGGATATTCACCTGTCTGCAGGGGAATTTTCCTACAACAGAAGGATAATGCGACGAGGAAAAGGTTGGATCATGGACCAACCATGCGCAGGAAGTTACAATGTGGAAAAATCTAATCCACTTAGGGTTAGGGTTTTGGGTCATTGATGTAAAGGTTTTAAACCATTTTTTGTAGTATAAATATGTGTTGTATGAGGAATATAGGGGAGATAATCACATGTTATGTGTTTGCTGAGTTTTGTTTCATAGTTACTAGTTTTTGGTTGAGAGTTGAGTCAATTTTGGAGACTTATGGATTGTAACTGAGGTTCTGGTCACAAGATGTGGAGCTTGGTATGACACTGGCCAACCTCACCTATATTTGTGCATTTATGCACTTCTGATGTAATGCATGCAACATGAAAGTTTGATGAAGATGAATAAAGAAGAAGATATTGCCATATCTTTGTGGATGTAGCGTAGGGGGGTGAACCACGGTAAAACATTGTTTCATTGTGTGGAATGTTGCTTTTTATATGATTTATGATGAATGGATGAATGAATGAATGAATCTGTTAGAGTTAGAATGCAGAGCACACTGCATCAATTATGCTAGTTTACTATAGGATGAATGTTAATAAATGAATATGTCTAGAGAATGGTAGATATGATGAATGTTGAAGTATAAGTATGCCTAGCATCCCCATGAGAATCATCCCTTCCACGATTGTAGAAATTTGGGTCATGCAATCAACCATAAGCCATCTTGGGTGGGAATGCACTGTGCACTTTGTGCACAGTGTTTCCTTCTGGTCTCCAGTAGGGATGATGGTTTCTAGGGTTTTTTTGGAGAACTAAGGTAGAACCCAAGTCAGCCCATACAACCAACAAATGGTTTCATTGCCAGTTGGAACTCAAAAGATGAGATTGGAGGGGATTTGATGAGAAGGATAGTGGTAAAAGGGGATGTTTAGGCCATGGAATCCAACTAAGAAAGACATTGAAAGATGGTCGGAAACAAAAGAGCCCGAGTTTGTGTAGAAAGACAATATAAGCTCCAGGTATACACCACACAAGTATTTGCAGAGGTATGTGTTTATTGATTTGCATGAGACATTTTTCTGTTATTTCTAGAGTTTCTACAGGAGAGAATATTGAGGTTGAAGGATCCTCATCCAACTAATTGGATAAGGCCAATATATTGGACTACTGAGAATATTGCGCGGTTGGAAAGAGTCAATAATAAATTCACATGTGCAATAGATTTCTAGTTAGACAATATTGTTGCAGGATTTATTACTAATTTTGGAGTCGATACTACAAGGTCATACACTGCTGCAGAGTAGGAGTTTATGAAGGGACCAAGAGAAAGGTACATTATATCACTTTACATGTCAATCAAGATTTTATTGCATGATAAAGGAGTGATGACAATGGAGTCAGACAGCTAAATCACTCCGCGCACATGGGGGAACTAGGAGAAGCATTAAGGAAGATTTGATATATGGAGAAGGATCTAAAGAGAGGCTAGAAGAAGGAAGAAATGGAACCCATTATGATGGATGAGGAATAGACCAAGGAGATAATGAATAGAGCGGGAGTGACGCGCATCGAAAGACCCTACCAGTATAAGATCAATAGTAAAAATAGAGCAGTAGCCAAGTAGGAGGGCTTGGACAATGATGCGGAATAGGTAGAGGATCTCCGTGCAATGGGGAAGATTGAGGAAATCCTGCATGCCACATATGAAGGGAAAACCAGAGGTCAAGGGTCATATGCAAAAGAAGGATTTTCATTCTTGATTTGAATTAGTGTGGAACCCACAACCCCATGTGTGACTAATACATCTAAAGAAGAAGAAGAATTTAGACAACAAGTGATTAGTGGTAGAAGGATTTTAGTAGGATGAGGGTCTAGTAGAAATTCAAGTAGAAGTATAAGTTCAAATAATAGTAGTCAATTATCTACACCGCGCATAGGTGGTAGTACAAAAAAATTCACAATGGAAGAAGTGGATCCAACTATTCGATTACTAGAGTTCCATGGAGAAGGGTCGGAGGACCCATAGAAGAATTTGTTTATTTGTGAGATTATTTGGGAAGCTAAGAAGATTATAGATGAATATATAAAAGTGACGCAACTGGCTATCACATTCAGAGACCGCACACTGTAATGGTATATGGGCCTTGTAGTAAACAATCCATAAGGAGCGCCTAAAACTATTGCGTGAAGAAGGCATTGATCAATGAATTTCAACAACCAAGTTTAGAGGATCAGTTCATGAATGAGACGAGAGAGATAAAAAAGAAGCCAGGTGAGTCAGTTTGGGATGTTGTTCAGAAGTTCAAGAGATTGAAAGGTAAGTTGAAGTAACAAATATGCAACATAAACACTTATTTGTTAATTATTTATTGCCACATTTGAAGTATCCATTGAGGTAGTAGAAGTTCCAAACCCATGCCGAGGCTTTGCAAGAAGCCTTGAAATTGGAGGAAAATCAATATAAGCATATAGATCCAGCTTTAGAAGAACTGAGAGCGGATATGAAGAACCTGACATTTCAGTTGAATCAGAATAAGGGAAAGGAGAAGAGGGAATATGTATGGTGCACATTATTTAGAACAAAAGGACATCATAAGAATGAGTTCCCCACATTCGCGTAGTACTTGGGAGAATGAATGAAAAATCATTTACCCATAGGAGGGCCATGGTGTGAAATATGTAGAACACATGGATATGAGCCTTATCATTGTCCCATGATGCAAAAGTTTCAAACAATACCCAAGAGTACATTCTGCAACTTCTGTAAGTCTTTAGGACATGAATACAATGATTGTAGAACTTTGAAAATAATGAAGGAAATGACTTCATATACTTATAGGGTGCATGCTGAACTAATGCCATGAAAACTTGCATAGCAACAATATAATAATGTGTAGCATTTTACAGTGCAACTGTAGTATAATAATGCACAACAATTTACAACACCACCGCAATATAATAACGTGAAACAGTTTGCAACACCACCATGTTGATGCCCAAAAGTGAAACATAGGGTATCTTCTTGCAAATGGTTGCAACACCTTATTATTTAATTATATTTAATAATATACTAATAGGTGGGACCACTTGTGTGAATTGTGTAACTATGATGAAGAGACGAAACTTATGTTTTATGTGCTTATGAGTTGGTTGAGATACGATCTCTACAATTTATTTGCTTTAAATAGTTATCAAAATAATTGATTACACGATGTTATGGGCAAGGTGACTAAAGAGGAAATGATGTTGTCTTAATTATATCTCACAAGTATTACTATGCCACATTTAATTTGATGAAGAATCTACACTCTAGTTTTAATTTATGTATGGTGTATGGTATGTGGAATGGTTGTCACTTTGATTTTGAAATGGCAAGGGTTGCACACATTGTTTAAGTTGGAAATCTAAATATGGGACTTGGAATCCCTAGCAAGGTTTCAATGTATGTTACATTGGGGTCTTGACAAAGGTTGGCACATTGTAAATTTGAAACATTGGCAAAATATGGGGCATTTGGCTTTCATTAAATAAATTTGGAGTTAGTGGTTGATGTGTTGTATAGTTAGCTTTCTCATACTAGCCATGAATGAGAGTGTAAGTGTATATACAACATGCAATAAATGCATGTCGCTCTAACCTACCTCGAGCCCGTCAACCTAGCCATTTTTGCATTTTCTCCTTGTTGGTTTCTGCTGCTCCACTTTGCTCGGACATGGAAGAGATATACAAGCTTGGTCATTTCTCCTTAGCATTTTTACACTCAGGTATGGGGTTTCTTGCTACTCCATCCATGAATATTTCACTCAGCTCTTTAATTAAGTCAATGATTGGCTCTTGAGTTTTCTCACTGACTATGAATTTCCAAAGTTATGATTTGTGGAAATTTTGACTGTGTATGGATTATTAACGAAGTTTTGGTCTCTGTGGTGTTTGTATTTGAACTATTCATATCGAAAATGTGGGTGTTTCTTATTGTATGTAGTTGTTCGTGCTTTACTTGTGGAAAGGGGTATTGTTTGGGAAATTCTCAGGCTTGCCTTGCCTCTAGTTTTCATTTGAGATTCTTCTTTGTATGACAAGAACATTATCATTGTTCATTACCTATGGGTTATTTGGAAAGTATGTCTTTCATTTAATTGTGTGTCTCTCATGGCTATCGTGCCCACACCCTTGTATCAAATCTGTAAATATACATGTGGAATTCTGTGGTGGTATAAAGCTTTTCATGCTCCTTTTTTCTAAACCCTCAACTTGGCCAACTTGTGCTCCTTCACTACATTACTGTTGATAGTTATGTATCGAACCATGTGTTTGTAAAATAGGGTGGAAGGTGGCCAACCCATAATTTAGTAAAGGCACCGTTCATGTTCTTTTTGGTCATGGGTTTAGTTGATTATTTGTTGTGCGAAGATGGAAATAATGTTAAGCCCACTCATTTTTTTTGTAATACAATATGTCACAAGAAAATATTTGGATCAATGGCAGCGTTGCAAAAATATTGTTAAGATACAAATTGCTGTGTTTTAATTCTATATGCAAGGAGCACCTCTGTGCATGAGTTATATACGCATTAAATGAGTCTTACAAACCATAATGAAAGGGGAATTGGAAGCATGGTTATTTGAGGTTTTAGTTGAACTATTGTTATACACCGGGAGCCCTTTTATGGACATTTCGTGGGACCGTGTAGTAATTTAAAAAATACTAGTGTTTTTATTGTAAGCCACAACCTATCCACTCCTCGATTGTTGGTTGCGATTATTATGATGTTGTGCATCCTCAAATCTATTGTGCGCAAGCTATTTTATTATTGTTAAATATTAACGGGTAATAAAATATGAATTGATTATTGTGCAATTAAATTTCTAGGGAAAATGAGCAACCTTGAAGAGAAACACCAGTTCTGATTTTTTTTATTTTTGGGAAACAGAGTGTTGAATTTCAATTTTGAAACAATAAAAGGTTTTGATTGTAAATTGACCTAGAGGATGGCATTGTTTGATATATTAGAACAATATCCGTGGAAATCCCTTCCATTATACCATTTTCTGCACAATACACTCCCCTCATTATCCCAATTGCACTTGTTCACTCCCTGTTCTATGATATTCATTTTTAAGAAAGGTCTGTATGGAAATGAAGAAAAATTGAGGTGACAATAATTGATGATTGGTATTCTAGGATATGTTTAGATACAAAGTTGATTGTTTTTTTTATTGCTTGAATAGTATTCACAAATATTACCCCTCCATGATATCACTTTATGCTAAATACAATCCCTCGATACTCCCAATGATCCTATCAATTCCCTGTTCATGTGTAAATTAATAAATGGAAGTTTTATGGATGGATTACATGTGTCTTGTAGTAAATTATAGAGCCAAATATTGATTTATTTAAGTGGAGTTTCATGTATGGGTTATTAAGAACTTCATGAATGACTAATTATTGTTATAGGATGAGTTTTTTCCATAGGGGCAGTAATGACCGAAATAATAGAGGCAGGGGTAACTAGCATTGAGGTCATATGAGGCCTCGATTTTCTATTCACTTTGATGCTGATCCGCAAGAGTTGAACCAATTTTTTCAAGATGGTTTCTTTAATTTTTTTGGCTATGGGATATTGCAACCTCAACTTGAAATACCCCCTTTTCAACAACCTCAGAATTTTCTCGACATTCCTGTTCCTCCACATGTGTCGATGCAACCCGAACCTCCCGCAAATGATGGTTGGCGATAAATTGTCAATCAACCTGCTTCTCACCATCGTGGTTGGCCCACTGTCTCATTTCCATTACTTCCACCACCACCTCCAATTAATCCTAATGCACAAATTTCCCATGCTGTTTCACCAGTGCAGTCTTCGCATGCCAATAAGAGACTGGAAACTGATGTCCCGCAACCTGTGCTAGATAATGAAAAAAAATGACTTCCCACTCCATTCCATCCACAGAGTATTCCAAATCTGTGTCTTCACGTCTCCACCTAAAAGATGTTTTCTCCCATGTGATCAACGCAATAGAACCCCAAGGGTCTAAACAACCAAGGGCTACCCCAAAAAGGTCAAGATGAGACAACAATGAGAAGAGGAAATATACCTCACACAACAAATATGGATTTTAAATGATTTTTTAATGATATTCAATGATGGATATAGTGCTTAATGATTTTCAACATATTTTGGACACCAAGCTTTATTTTGGATATCTTTTGTAGATAAGATGGATATATTATTTTTTTGGTATATGGTCTTAAATTTTGCTGATATTTAAATATTCGACTTAAATCATATCCATGGGATCTACAAGGTTGTTATATGATCCAAATGATTAATTTTGTATTTTATATTTGATGATTGGAAAATAGAATGATGGGAGTCACAAGGGGTCCCACCTATTTAGTTATTATTAATTAGACCCTTATTTATATATTATTATTAATTATTTCTTCCCAAACTAATTAGTTAAGTTAATT
>JZKD02S1744717.1:314031-338148 GCA_000966675.3 Picea glauca | reverse complement strand
GTACTTGTGTGTTACTTGATGTGGTAGTAAACCACTGGATTGTAGTTATGTACTACTATGAATAGACACAGTTGTGCTCTATCCTTGTTCTAATTGCCTTGAAGACTATCAATAGTTTATTGGAGATAATGATCATTTAGATGGATGATGAACAAAGATTTTCTAGATGGAAAACAATTCAAAACTTTTACTCCTCTTGTATCACTCTATGGTGAGAGTGACTTATCCAACATCATATCTAATTAATCATATGAAGTATGGTTTCAAAAGTTGATGCAGCTGATGGTGATGGTGATGCTCATGATCTAGTCATGAAATAGTCTAGATGACTATATTGATGCTACCGGGTAAATGGTATGTTTTTGTGCTCAAGCCCATTACCTGTAAATACCTCTCTAGCTAGGAGGGAGTGTTAATATTATGGTAGTTGCAGGAGGTATTTACCTCCATGTGTGAACCTGACGAGAATATAAGACTCCGGGAAGAAAGAAAAACCCTAATGAGTTGGCTAATAACCCTGGAAGCCTTGTCAGCTCAAGAAGATAATTTATATTAGGTTATTAGCCTCCAAGAGAAGAAGTTGGCTAGAAATAATAATAATATACTGAACAGACACTTATCCAGAAGGATAAGTTGGCCCCAACAAAACTGGTAGAACTACTATAAATACAGGGTGCCAGTTCTCATTTGTGACATCTCAGAATTACAGTTTCTCAATTGGTGGACACTGCAGTTACAGTCTTGTGCGCAGGTTTGGAGGAGGGTTGCAGGTGCAGCTGCAGCGACATCTAGTTTCAGTATTGGGTTGAATATCTCTTGGATAGGGTTTGGACTATCTGATCAACTTTTTGTGATGCGCTATCCTTAGGGAATGATGCACTACCCTTTGTTTGGCTATCTAGCCTAGGGTTTGCTTCCGGAGTAATTCTCATTCAAGGTTAAGGTGCTCGGAGGGAGGCTTCAGCCTAAGGTTGGGTGACGAGGGTATCGTCAATGGTAAAATGAGCACACCATCTTATTTATTCTAATAGGGAGGAGGTTTGTAGTCAGCAAAGCCTTCAAGCACGAGAGGATTGTCATTGAACGCGGAGTAAAAGTGCAATTACCTGATCCTTCTCATTTTACTTTTCTTGCATAAGTCTGTGGTATGTCTCAGGTAGTTAGAGAAGTAGGAGAATTTTAAACGGTTATTGATCTGCCTACATTGTAAATCCTAGTGTAGCCATAGGGGGGTTTTTCCCACTAACAATGGTATGCCAAGATGGAATCCTACCTACTGTCACATAACTTTGTACATTGTAAATCAGATCTGAATTTGTACATGCTCAGGATGGCTGATTCACTTCTACTCTTAGTTCTGTATGTTGATGATTTGTTGATCACCAGTTTCTCGACTTCAACAATTTTTGTAGTTAATAGGATTTTGCATGACAGGTTCTTGATGTTGGACATGGGTCTACTACACTTCTTCCTTTGACTTGATATCATTTAGGATGCATCAGGCATCAAACTGTCTCAAGCTAAGTATGCACAAGATCTCCTTGAGAGATTTCACATAACAGAATACAATTATGCTTTGACTCCCTTCCTATCAAGATTCAAACTTGAGGATGGAGGGGACACTCCACTAGTTGACAACACATTGTATAAACAACTAGTGGGAAGCTTGTTGTGTCTCACACACTCTAGAACAGACCTCTCCTATGCAGTTGACACAATTTCTAGGTTCATGCAGGAGCCACATGAGCTACATTGGAATCCTTCCAATGTAGCTCATGTACCTAACATGGGAAACCTTCCAATGTAGATCATGTAATTCAGCTAGGTGGTAGTTCACTCCCGTAACTTCCCAAGAGACTAGACTAGGTGGCGATTTACTCCTGTAACTGCTGGTGTGTGTCCAGATCACTCTAGAAAACCACTATGGTGCATTGGCCTCTCCTCTAGTGCACATTGGTTGAGTTATATAGATTATATCATGTGTAAATTATCATTTATTCATTTGGTTAATTAGAATTATTCCATTATTTCTCTCATGCTTCTCGTTTCTTCTATTTTCTCTGCAACTGTGTATGTCAATTCCCAGCTAGATCTATTCTATGCAGGTTTAACACATTTACAATGTTCTTCGGCTTCAATCGGAAGGTGGCTACAACCACCTATCCTTGCCCCATCCTACCGCCCTGAAATATAAGTGTCAAATGATGAAACTACTGCCACATTGTACCTATGAGATATACCACTGTAAAACTATACCAATCTGTGCCAACAACTTGTAACCAACATGTACTAATAGCCTGTAATTAATCTTGTACCATAATTCATCCTGTACCAGAAAATACCAACAGGTATGTGACCTGTATATGTTGTAGCTCGCGTGAGTACGTGACCTGTTTATACTATAGCCTGCGTATGTACGTGGCTTGTCTATAATGCATCTTGTGTACACCTCCAAAAGGTTAGGGTTCTCATTTTTCTGAAACTCAGACCTTTTTTTGCCTCTGTCACATCAACCTGCAACCTATCCCAACCTATACTAATCAACATTTACTATCAACCATGTACATCAATCACTCACACAACCTGTACCATCACAAGTGCATCAACTATGCACATCACAATACCTCATAACCATCACCAAGACCAAGATGTGATCTTACTAATATATAAAGATATATATGCCACATCATCCATATACGACATGTCAACAATACTACTAGCAAGTGCCTCTAAATATGTAGCAAACATGTACCAGTCATGTGTTGCCAATACTACTAGCAAGTGCCTCTAATAAGGCACCAAACATGTACCAATCATGTATCAACAAGTCAAACTATGATTCATCAAGATGTACCAACATCACCATACTATACACCTCATGTACGTGCCAACTAATCAACTATATTTCCCAACATGTATCTCAACTATATAGCAAGACATATACCAATATAACCAACAAAATTCCTCTATCAATACATCACACAATCCATGATCCAAATACCATAAATCCTTACATCAAACCATGTGCCAAAACCACACTATTATGTATCCTCAAGCATGTTCCAATCATATATCAAGACCACTAACAAAATCCTCTCACAATTTACCATAAGATATACCATTAACACTCACACATGTATCAATCATGTACTACAACATATCTGCCTCAAACTAACCAACAACTTCACTAACACATCACAACCAAAAACCCTCAATCATGTACCAAGAAATACAAGATATGCCTAAACACTCAACCCAAAAGGATGTAAACATAATGAATACCAAACATACTAGTGTTGTATTTATGTATATATAGCTAATACAATAAGTGTCGTACAATCGCTAGTCTCTCTAGGGAAAATCCTCAAACTCCCATAACCATATATCATGTAGAAAATCAATGTAGATTTTAACCTTGTACAATATTTTACTGAAAACATATTTTCTCGAGGGTGCTGCCCACAAACTCCCTTGCAGGGGGGATATATCCCCCCTGCAACCCTGCCCCCATCAAACCCCCCTACGCGCCCAACGCAACATAGCAGACATTGTAGCTAGTCGTGCAAAAAATATAACACATACCCAACACTATCCCACTTGTTGTTTTCTTTTCATACAGGGGGTTATGTGGTTACATAGTCAACAATACAGGGTAGCAATGCCCATAGATCCTCTACACCAAGAAAACTTTTTAGTACTCATAGATTTTTTTAATGAATCTGCAACATTCTTCAAAGTGTTCACCTTCATCAACAAAAACTTTATTTTCTTCAACCATGTCTCTCACAAAGTGATATTGAACATCAATATGCTTTGTCTTTGAATGATAAGCCAAGTTCTTTGCCAAAAAAATTTCACTTTGACTATCACAATATATCCTTACATCTTGTTGTACCAACCCAATACCTGAACACAATCTTTGTAACCATACTGCGTCCTTTCTTGCATCAGTGGCTACCATGTATTCAACCTCTGTAGTTGAAAGTGCCACTACAGAATGTATGTTTCACATCCAACTAATTGCTCCTCCAAACAAGTTAAACACATACACACTTGTAGATCTCCTACGATCTAGATCTCTAGCACAATCTGCATCCACAAAGCCATGTATTTCCAACACTCTGTTCAATCCTAGTCTTCCTTGGCAACACAATCCATATCTAGAAGTTCCAAAAAAATACATGAAAACCCTCTTTACTGTTGTCGAATTCTACTTCTCTAGTTTTTACATATACCTACTCAAAACCCCCACTGCATGTGCAATGTCTGCTCTAATACATACCATTGCATACATCAAACTGCCAAATGCACCTGCATATGGAACATGAGACATGTCTTCCTACTCTTCTTGTGTCTTGGGACACTGATCGAAAAATAGATTTACACCAATAGGAATAGGGACCTTGACCTATTTACATTCCTGCATATTAAACCTCTGCAATATTGTCTTGACATATTTTCTCTGATTTAACTAGAGTTTCATCTTTTCCCGATATCTTTTAATTTCCATGCCCAAAATGAAGTTTGTAGCCCCGAGATCCTTCATGTCAAATTTAGAGGACTACTGAGTTTTCAAATCTTGGATAATCTCCTTGTTGTTTCCTATCACAACATGTCATCCACATACAAGACCAAATAAATCAAATGATCACCAATTAATTGAATATACACACAATGATCCTCTTTGCTTCTTGTGAATCCAAGTACCAACATATAAGTATCAAATTTTTGATACCACATCCTTGGTGATTTTTTTAAACCATACATGGAATTTTTGATCTTGCATACCAACTCCTTTCCCTCACAACAAATCCCGATGGATTCTTCATATAGATTTCTTCTTTTAGATCCCATGTAGGAATGTTGTCTTCACATTCATGTTTTCTACTTCAAAATCAAATGCAACAACAATAGATAACATAAATATAATAGAAGTTAACTTGGAAAGAGGAGAAAAAATCTCACCAAAATCAATTCCCTCAAGCTAAGAATAACACTTTGCTACTAACCGAGCTTTGTATTTCTCCACTTTGCCTTTTAAATTTAGCTTTCTTTTAAATACCCCTTTTCTGCCAATGGGATTTCTTCCATTTGAAAACTCCAATAGATCCCAAGCCTCATTCTTATCCAAGGCTGTCATTTCTTCAACCATGGCCTTTTTCCATAGTTTTCCATCCTATGAATCCATTTCCTCTCTAACAGTTCTAGGATCATCATCGGTAATAGACAAAGAAAAATTTGAATGGAAATCAGATGGAGTATACCTTTCTGGTAGCATTTTTTCCCGCACCGTTCTCCTCAATACTGGAGTATGAGGATCTTCTTCCTCTGATTCTTTTTCTTCTATAGAGTTTGTTTCATCATCCTTTGGCTCAAAGTCTATTTTATTTGGTTCTTCCTTACTTGGTAGGACTTCATGTTTGAAAACATACTTCATTTCTCTAAATACAACATCTCGACTATACACAACCTTCTTAGTTTCTGGGTTCCAAATATTATAACCTTTCAGGCCATCTTTATACCCAATAAAGATACACTTTTCAGCCTTATTGTTTAGCTTACTCATGTTTTCCGTTGGAACATGAAAATAGGCCTCACATCCAAATACTTTGAGATGTTGTTATAGCAAGATTTTCCTCACCCTATGCAAAGTTGCTCAGAAGTCCTGTTTCCATTTCCCTATGTAGACTTGAAGTCCCTTTTTGCAAATCCCATAGCTAAAAACAATATTTTTCCACATATATGTGCCCTAACTATTATACATCATGCATATACACAAGTTGCACCACTATAGCCCACATACATCGGGTTTTGTGCCCAAAATTAAAAAATAGTTTCGGGTTTCCATGTCACGTCACGGGATCCATGATCCTTGACCTTACATATACTAGAAATGTTATGAATCGACCCTTCAGTTCCATTTGAAGGCTATAAACGGGCCATATCCGAGCTATGGAAAAAGAGAGAAGAATTCAACTTTGAAAGAAAAGTTACTCTGGAGAAATTATTCACTTCATATTGAGTCTGCATCACTTTGTCCTTTTAAGTATGAACACATTCTTCATTCCCCAAGCTCTTCCCTACCTGATTGAGAACCTCATTGTCTCTCTTATATGAGCTTACCTTTGGTGGAGGATTGAAGCGATGTAGGTCCAACTGGAAGGGACATAGTTTCTCGATTCTGAACCGTGCCGACACAGAAGTTTGTAATTCATTCACTTTTGTTGATTACATTTTAATAGAAATACTCTTTTCTTGTCCAATTAATATCTTGCAAATATTTGAATTATTATTCCATGGGTGTATTTGTTATGAATTTTGATGGATTATGCTATTGAATGTGATAACTTTATATATTATCACCATATTCTTTCATTTCTTGGTTGTGAGGACAAGTTGCAGGTGTATTGTTTTGAGTCAAGTTCTCAACGATGGACTTCATCAAACGTATGGAAGAGGTAGGCTCTTTATATTGTCTTGTTATCATATTTTCTTATATAGCATACCTAGGATTAGAGTTGATTTTTGTAGTCATTTATGTCTTTTGTGGTTTACCCCTATCCATAGAGATATTTTCTCCGTAATAGAATTGGCAACCATACTGGGGATGAATCTTCTTTTTGGGGTTTGGAGTGTTTTTCTCCTTTGATTACTCTAGTTTATATTGAGTTTCTTGTCGTTTGATTGCTTGACATCCTCTATTCATTTTGATTCTAAGTTTCTTATCCTTATCCTTATCCTGGCAACCTTTTAACACATATATGCGGGTTTTTTCCTCACAGTCGCGTACATACGTGCTTTGTCCTTCTGCAAGAGGTGTATATACATGGTTTTCTCCTGAACAATCGTGTACATCATCCTTTTTTGTTTGGTTGTTGAGTTTGATATTTGTTGGGTAAGTTGTGATGGTTGTTGAGTCTTCTTGGGTCTCTGTTATGACTATTAAGTGCATGTATAATGATAGGAAATATTTCTTTGGTTGAATTTACGGGCGGTGCCTTTCTCATCATCCTTTTCATTGATCTTCCTTGCATATTGGGTTGGGTGTTTGCTTCTTGATATCCTACTTGGGTTGTCTCTGTTTACATACAATAGAATCTTTATATCAAGTTGTTGTTGAGTCCTTGCATTTTCATTCTTTTATATTGAAAATTTAAAATTTTTAAGCGTTTTTCATTGTTGGCATTTGATCTTTTGGGTCCTTGTCATTGATCTTAGTACATGTATAGAAAGGTTGCATCTTATTTGGAATTGTAGAACTAAATTGAAAAGTGCATTTTGAAAATCTTATCATTTATTGGGAATTGAAGTTAGGACTTTGCATTTTATTCATATTCATTTAGTTTGCTTTCTGAGTCATAACATCATTAGTTTCATGACTGCACCTTTTTGAGTAAGCAAGGCCACTAAAAGAAACACTAATAATTTAAAATTGATTAGAAATGATTTTGTTTTCTAGGGTGCACAAACTAACTTAGGATTTCGTGAGTAAACTTCTCCAAGGATATTAAATCAACATATGTGTCTGACTAAGGGAGAGGTGAAATACATTGTATAGTTGGTGACATCAGGAGGCTCTACTTACACCAGACTTAAGCATGAGGTCACGTGAATTTGGTTGACGGGATATCCTCCCAATACCTTCTTAGCGTCAGATATATTTCTGGGGATCTATTTGTATATGGGGATCTTGTTAGTACCTTTATCTCTGTGAGAGGTAGTTCTTTCGAGGTTTCAGGCTTTGTTGCCTTGCCCATACGGTAGACCTAACTTACAAATGTTTGTCTGCACATTGGTTATATCATGGTTGCTCAGTTTCTTGACATAGGTTACTTGCAGGGGTTATTCTGCAGGTACCCTAGGTCAGATAAGGGTAGGAAAACACACAACCTTTATGGAGGATTACCTCTTTGGGGAGATATGACCGATTGGTTGTTAATCCCATGAGGGCCCTTATAACTAATTATGATACCTCCGATCTTTTACAGGGAGTCTCAGCCCCCTATTGGGAGAGGCATACCTACTTTAGGGAGGGAGGCGCCTTTCAATCGCTTTATCCTGTTTGTATGCATATTGTCCTTTTGTTTATTCTGGTGTGCTCTTTAACTATTAGTTGACCTTAGGATTTTTGTATTGTGCTATGAGTTTTCATTATCATGGATAGTGGAGTCCCTTGGACTCCCTCATTTAGCGCTACCTCCCCCATGAAATTTTCTCATTCCATGGAGACGAATCCATATGTGTTTCATAATGGTATACACAATCATGATACTCAGTAAATACCTCGGGTCTCTAATCATTTTACTCTTGATATGCCTATCCTTTCACCCTTTCCATCCTCTCCCTTGATTGCTTACATGAATCCTAGTTTTGAATCTGGGGGAACGATGGCTCCGTTGTTTATATATCCATTTGATAGGGTTCATATCCCTCAATCGACTCTCACAGTGGGAGGTTGGAATATCCCTTCTTACGAATCCAATACTAGCCTCAATTTTCTAGGAGAAAGTGCTCAAATTGGTGTTTATTCTGCTTATTACACCCCATGCATATATCCTTCGTCTGTTATGTCAGTTCCTACAAACACTTTTTGCATGACGGATCTACATATATCCTCTAGTATTTCATACAAAGGGAGTCAGTTTTATGGTATGGGCTACCCCCTTCATGGAATCCCTTCGTCTGGGGGAAATATATATCCTCACCTGAGTAACCTGTGTCACACCTTTCTCTCTTCATAGACATCTGCTTCACTGATGATGCCTTTACAAACCTCTATGGATCAATTGAGAGGAGGATACTACCCTGTCGACAGGGACATGGTGTATACCAAAATCCTTCATGGTCTGCAATTTATCAAAACCAGTATTTCCTAGGACCTTGGTCTCAAATGCCGCAACTAATTGCCGACACCGGTCCAATCACTGCAAGTCATACTGGAATTATATCACCAACCTCTGCTAGTCATGTTGCAGATTGGTCGAAAACCTCTGCAAGCCATGTTGAAGACCAACAACCAGCCACTGTAATTCATGTTGGGGGCACAACTATAGTCATCGTAAGTCATACTGCCATCAAATATCCAACCTCTATGCATAGTGTGGGGGATAAACCACCAACCTCTGCCAGTCAATCTGAGAGCATGTCCCTGACCATTGTGAGTGACATTGGGGGAATTCCTACGATTGAGAAACATCAACATCTAGGGCATAATCCAAAATTCCTTTGTAGGCTTTGCAAAGGAGGCCATTTAAATCGCTTGTGCCCTAATACTGTTGTAGTTGAAGAAGTGCAATACTTGTTTGATAATCCTTCGGGTTGAGAGTTGTCATTGGTTTCCCAACATTCTATTTCTCCTTTGATTGACACACCAGTCATGTCGATGCAATCTTCACCCAACACCACTCCTATTTTGAGGAGTGGAACATATTTTGACCATGTCATTAACATTTCTAGTCCTGCACCTTCTGAACAAGGGTGAGTTTTAGTCTCTCCAAGTACTCTCCCTCCAAGTCTTCGAGAGGTTCCCTTTGACTGGGATGGTCTTGTGGGGTATCAAATTCATTCTCCTATGCCCTTTCATATAAGGGGCATTCTTCGTTACATCATTGAGAAGGTAACCTCCATAAGTATTTTAGTCCTCTCTACATGGAAAGCTCTAGGTTTTCCCAAGCTTGTGTCAATTGTTCGTAAGTTGTTGACCTTTCACAGAAGTCTTGCATAGGAGCCTTGGCCTCCTCCATGACATGCCACCTAGAAAACTCCCAACGAGTTTGATCTAAGATCTTTTCCAACTCTCTCAAAAATAGAAAATATTTCCAAGTGAACTTGTCTCTTTCACACTCGTAAATTGGATTTAAAAGGATGTCTATTTTGTTTAATTTTACCCCTTTTTCAAACCAAGTAGACTAAGATTATGAAAAAGGACATTTTTTGGCGTTAATTTGTAATTTCATCTCATTCTCTTACTTGCAGTATTGAGCCTATTTCTAGTTCTCGCTTTTGCATTATAATCCTATCACCTCAACAATTTGCATCATAATCCAAGCAGAGCCTTGTTTATATAATTTTCATCTTGACACCCTATACCCAAGTGGAAACATTCCCTCGAGTGTCCATCTCCCGGATTGATGTAGGAGCATCGCCAACGTCAAGCGAGCGTGGGGCAAGCGCCAACGCATTTTGGGCACATGATGAATTGTTGAAAAACTTTTGAAGATGGATGCACCAAACGTAAATGTAATAGTTAAGGAGAAGTTTACTTCATGATTTGTAATCAGACCTTGAGCATCCCTCTCTCGTCTAAAGGACTAAGAGGCATTTATTCTAGTTAATGTAAGTAGGTAGCTTTGAATTCTTAGATTAGACAGTTTTAGGAGCGGAGAGAAAACATATATAGACACCCTCATTTGTATCATTGTAACATTAGAAGGAGTAGCATAATCAATCAAGAGAGTAGAGAGCTATAGTTGAGAACACTCATGTACAGAGATTTGAATTAATAGAAAGAGCTTCGATTCAAATTCATGGTGTTGTATTTGTTCTTTGTGTATGCATTGTGAATGTTATGCTCATGGATGCTTATTCCCTGTTATACATTTGCTTTGATGTGTGAATGTGTGATTTCATGTTAATATCTGAAATCTGAAGAGAGGGAGAATAGAGAATGAGTTTCAATTGTTTCTCTGCCTGAGCAAGAGTTTTCCTGCAAGGAGTGCAGTGAAATCGTCCGCAAGGTGTGCGTTGATAGAGGTCAGAGTTCATCTCTACAAGCTCAGGAGAGATAACACGGTTCTCATTCTCACAGAAGTGTAAGTCAAGCATAGGAGCCATGCAAGGAGTGCACAAGGAGAGTGAAGTGTCAGTGTTTGCAAACTGAGCGAAGTGGTGGAAAGACTATTGTTGCAGAGAGTACATAGAGTCGGAGAATTCAATACCTAGAAGTATTCAAGAATTGCTGCAAGGAGTGCGTGCAGGAGTCTTCTTGAAGACTTAAGTCATGGAGAAATCTCAGGAGGTTCAGTACCTTGAAACGTTCAGAGAGAAGGCGCAACGATATCGTTTCGCGGGTGGACAAGTTTTGTGAAAGATCATTTTGTTCATTTCGTAGAAATCACCAAGGAGGAATTTGATGGTCGGAGTTCTCTGTGGAGAATTCACGAGGTCCCGGAAGCCGTCAGATCTCATAGAGGAGCAAGGAGGTTATGGTGTGTGTTTTCTAAGTGAAAATCTTGGGAGTATAGAGTCCTAGGATCTGGGCCAACAAGGCCGTCAGATCACTCGCATATTTCGCATCTCGGAGTTTCGGGAGGTGAAGAGTCAAAATGTTTGTAGCGAGACTCGCAAAATCATGAAAGGCGTCCATCGGAGGAGGACAGGTGGCAGAGATCAGAGGATCTCACGAACTCAGAGGTTCGCCGGGTGAGAGCCCAAATTTTAGGTGCTCCAAGTTGTGAGAGGCGAAGTCGCGAAGTAATCTAAGCCATCCATTGGAGGAGGAAAGGTGGAAAAGATCAAAGGATCTCGCGAACTTGGAGGTTCCCCAGGTGAGAGCCCAAAATTTGGATGCTCCAAGTTGCAAGAAGCGAAGTCGAGAGGAGAAAGGTCAAATCTCGCCTCTCGAGGGTTTAGGTTGGACCTTTGACCTCACGAAGGCGTGAGAGGCGAAAGGTGCTAGTGCCTAGCCTAGTTGATGGTCGTGCAAGGAGGGGGCTGACAAAGGGAGAGATGTACCCATTTTGCAACCTCGGTTATCGCAGGATCGCAGAGGAAGAGACAGAGTTCATGACTCGTGAACTTGCGAGATCGCAAACTGTGAGAAAGAACCTGTGGATCAATTAGAAAGGGGATTCTGGAAGAGAATTCGAAAGAGCCAATCTGACTCGAAGGGCATATAGAACAATCCTATGAGTGGATATCGGCCCGAGGGTCGATAGGTCTGCATCAGTTGGTATCAGAGCACAGAAAGGTTTCTTTGTTTTCTGTAGCAGGGAAAAGGAATATTCACCATGCCGCCGAGAAGAAGGGACATGAAAACACCTGATCCACTAGAGGATAGGGAAATACCGAGAAGAAGGGGCAGGCAAATGCTTGATCCAGCCATAGAGAGAGAGATGTGTAATCTACGCGCCAGACTTGAGTACATGGGGATAGCACAGAGGCGCACAGCTGGTGCTAGGGATCTTAGTGATTCTGAAAGTGAAAATGAGGTCGAACATGAAGGAGAAGAAGTCATAGCAGAAGATGCAGCAAATGAACGCCTGATTAGGGCCATTGCAAGAATGGGTGCTAAGGTGAAAATGGATATTCTAGGATACGAAGGAAATCTGGATGCCGAAGAGCTTCTAGACTAGATTAGAGATCTGGACACATATTTTGACTATGAAGATGTTGAGGAAGACAAAAAGGTCAAACATGTTGTCACAATATTGAAAGGACATGCAACATTGTGGTGGAATGAGCTATAAGCTGACAGATGCTGCAAAGGCAAGCATAAAGTCAAGAATTGGGATAGAATGATCGTGAAGATGAAGGCGAAATTCATTCCCAGGGATTACCAAATTACTCTGTTTCGGAGAATGCAAAATTTGAGACAGAAACTGATGACAGTGAAGGAGTACACTGAAGAATTCTATAGGGTGAACATCAGGGCAGGTCATCGCGAAAGTGATGATGAGAAAGTTTCCAAGTACATGAATGGCCTGAGATACGACATTCAGGATGAGATGAGCATGATGACCATCCGAATGGTGGAATATGCTTATCAAATGGATCTAAAAGCCGAAGAGAAGCTGAGTCAAAAACAAGGTCAGAAAGGCTGAGGTAGAAGTCAAGCCAGAGGCAAATCAGTTGCCCAGGATAGAAATCAGAAACCCAAGGAAGAGCGGAAGAAACCTACGATTCAAACTGAGAGAGGTGGAATCTCACAGAGAGGGAAACATACCAAACAAAAAGGTCAGTATAAAGATGGAAACATTTTTCCTCGTACCAGAGGTAGAGGAAGAGGAAGAGGGGGAGTGATAAAATGCTTCACATGTGGAAATAATGGACATAAATCTTATGAATTTCCAGATAAGAAGAAAGAAGGTGGTGAGACTCACATTGTCAAAGCACAGAGACAAAATGTTGATGGCAGAAGATCGCTGATGATGCAAAAAGTTCTCTTAACACCAGAGAAGGAGGTGGAAAATCTAGTGCAAAGGAACAATCTTTTCCAGATTGCTTGCAAGACCAAGGACAGGGTATGCAAGGTCATTGTGGACAGTGGTAGTATAGACAATCTTGTTTCTACAGATATGGTAGAAAAGTTGGAGCTAGAGATGATTGATCATCCAAGTTCATACAGAGTTTCGTGGTTACAAAAATGACATCAGGCAAATGTCACTAAACAGTGTTTAGTTGAATTTAAGATAGGAGGATATAACGATAAGATACTTTATGATGTTATTCCCATGGATGTTTGTTATCTATTGCTGGGTAGACCGTGACAATATGACATAAATTTGATTCATGATGGGAGAAGGAACACATCCACCCTAGAGAAGAATGGGAGAACTCACATGTTGCTTCCAATCAAAGATAAGGAGGTGAAACCTGAAGTAAGCAACACTGTACTTCTCATGAGTGGGAAGGAACTTCTTATAGAGGTTAAGAAGAAGGAGGAACCACAATTCATTGTGGTCAGGAAGCCAACGATTGTTTTAACTAGTACAAGGGTAGATGATTTACTAGAAGAGGTTCAAAAGATGTTGGAAGAGTTTGCTGACATAGTAGTGGATGAACTACCTCATTCATTGCCACCGATAAGAAGTGTGAGTCATCATATTGATCTCATACCTGGAGCTAGTTTTCCAAACAAAGAAAAGTACAAATTAACGCCACAGGAGAATGAGGAGGTCAAAAGACAAGTCCAGGATTTGTTGGACAAAGGTTTGGTCAGAGAAAGCTTGAGTCCATGTGCTGTTTCGACAGTGCCGAGTCCAAAGAAAGAGGCTGGAGGATGTGTATTGACTTGAGGGAAATTAACAAGATAACTATCAGGTACAGATTTCCATTGCCAAGGATGGATGATCTAATGGATTGCTTAAGTGGAGATTTTTTTTTTTCGAAGATTGATTTGAAAAGTGGATATCACCAGATTCGTATGAGAGAAGGTGATGAATGGAATATAGCCTTCAATACTAACGAAGGGTTGTATGAATGGCTATTTATGCCATTTGGCTTAATGAATGTGCCAAGTACCTTCATGAGGTTGATGAACAAAGTCCTGAAGGAGTTTATCGAAAAATTTGTCATTGTGTATCTTGATGACATATTGATTTTCAGTAAAATAGAGGCAGAGCATCTGAAACATTTGGCTACAATGATGAAGAGGTTACAGCAAGAGAAGTTGTTGATAAACATGAAGAAATCCTCATTCATGAAGACATAGCTCATTTATTTGGGTTTTTTTTATTTCTGCAGATAAATTGAGGATGGATCCAGATAAAGTGGAGGTGATTAAGAATTGGCCATCACCGCAGAGTATATTTGAGGTAAGAAGTTTTCACGGATTGGCTAGTTTATACCGGAAGTTCATCAGGAATTTCAGTGGAATTAGTGCACTGATGATGGACACAGTGAAGAAGAGACATAATTCTTTTCACTAGACAAAAGAGGCTGAGAAACGCTTCAATTTGCTGAAGAAGAAAATCATAGAACAACCAATTCTGGTGTTGCCGGATTTCCAAAAGACATTTCAAGTGAAGTGTGATGCAAGTGGATTTGCAATAGGGGCAGTCTTGAGCCAAGAAGATAGGCCGATAACATACTTCAGCAAGAAGCTGAATGAAGCGAAAGTGAAATACTCCACGTATGACAAGGAGTTCTATGCTATTATCCAGGCATTGAAGAAATGGAGACATTACTTAATCCCTAAGGAGTTTGTCGTATACAGTGACAATCATGCTTTGCAATTTGTAACTCAACAGGAGAAGTTGAATCAAAGACATGTTAAATGGGTTGAATACATGCAGAACTTTACTTTTGTAATTAAACATATTTCTGGAACTGCTAACAAAGTTGCTGATGCTTTGAGTAGGAAATGTTTGCTGTTGCAGGAGTTCAGAGTCAAAACACTGGGTTTTGATGATCTCAGGGATATGTACAGAGATGATATATATTTTAAGGAGACGTATGAAGTAGATGTGAATCCAATTGTCAGAGACAGAAGTCAATGGATAGAATACATGATCCAAGAAGGATTACTGTTTAAGGGTAATCAACTTTGTATTCCAAAATGCTCCATGAGGGAGAATTTGCTAAAGAAGAAACACAGTGGAGGACTGGCCAGGCATTTCGGTCATGACAAGACATTCTCAAAGGTAAACGAGTCATATTTTTGGCCAGGAATGCGAGTAGACGTCAAAATATTCGTGGACAGATGTAGAATTTGTCAACATTCAAAAGGGAAGATGAAGAATGTAGGTTTTTATCAACCGTTACCCATACCTGACAGGCCATGGGATGCAGTCAGCATGGACTTCATATTGGGACTACTGAGAACACAAAGAGGGTTTGACTTGATCTTTGTAGTGGTAAATAGATTTTCTAAGATGGAACACTTCATATCGTGTCAGAAAACCAGTGACACAACTCACATTGCGAATCTGTTTTTCAAAGAAGTCATTCGACTTCACGGCTTACTAAGGAGCATAGTTTCGGCTCGAGACACCAAGTTCATGGGACACTTCTAGATAACCTTATGGAAAAATTTGGGAACAAACTTATCATTCAGTTTAGCTTATCATCCTAAGACGGATGGATAGACAGAAGTTGTGAATAGGAGCTTGGGAGACTTGTTGAGGAGCTTGGTGATAGAACACCACAACTAATGGGACAATATTCTGCCACAGGCGGAATTTTCTTATAATGATTCAATCAACAGAAGCACAAGGCAGAGCCCATTCTAGATTGTTTATGGGATGCAACCAAGAGGAGTTTCAGAATTGAGATATTTAGAACAAAATGCAACTAGAAGTGCTAGTGCAGAGGATTTCGCAGAAGCGATGAAGGAACTTCACAGCCAGGTGAAGGAGCGTTTACATAACTCGAGCCCAGAGTAGATCAACACAGGAGAAAAATTCAATTTGAGGTTGGTGATTTGATTCTGGCACATTTGATAAGGAAAGGTTCCTGAAGGGAACATATAACAAACTGAAGATGAAGAAGATCGGACCATGTAAGGTATTGAAGAAATTTGGGGCAAATGCTTATGAAATTGAATTACCCGGTGGGATCAGAATTTATCTAATATTCAATGTCTCAGATTTGTACCCATACAAAGCTGAAGAAGCGGGAACAAGTGATGAACAACCAGAGGTCCAGTGGACAAAAAAGATGCCTGTTGCAGAGAATCCACAGATGGAAATCATACTGGACAAAATAGTTAGCAAGAAGACCAGGAGAAAGGAATCCTTTGAATACTTGGTCAAGTGGAAGGGACATCCAGTTGAATATGCCAACTAGGAGAATGAAGTAGAGATTCAAAAGCATGTACAGACTGTGCGAGAGCTCATGGACAGGAGCCCATGAAAATTTTCAAGCAGGGGAGTATGATGCAGGAGCATTGCCAATGTCAAGCGAGCATGGGGCAAGCGCCAATGCATGTTGGGCACATGATGAATTGTTTAAAAATTTTTGAAGATGGATGCGCCAAACGTAAATGTAATAGTTAAGGAGAGGCGTACTTCTTGATTTGTAATCAGACCTTGAGCGTCCCTCTCTCGTCTGAAGGACTAAGAGGCATTTATGCTAGTTAATGTAAGTAGGTAGATTTGAATTCTTAGATTAGACAGTTTTAAGAGCGGAGGGAAAATGGATATAGAAACCCTCATTTGTATCATTGTAACATTAGCAGGAGTAGCATAATCAATCAAGAGAGCAGAGAGTTGTAGTTGAAAACACTCATGTACAAATATTTGAATTAATAGAAAGAGCTTCGATTCAAATTCATGGTGTCGTATTTGTTCTTTGTGTATGCATTGTGAATGTTATGCTCATGGATTTTTATTCCCTGTTATACATTTGCTTTGATGTGTGAATGTATGATTTCATGTTAATGTCTGAAATATTAAGAGAGGGAGAATAGAGAATGAGTTTCAATTGTTTCTCTGCCTGAGCAAGAGTTTTACTTCAAGGAGTGCAATGAAATCATCCGCAAGGTGTGTGTTGACAGAGGTCAGAGTTTGTCTTTACAATCTGAAGAGAGATAACACGGTTCTCATTCTCGTAGAAGTGTAAGTTAAGCACAGGAGCCGTGCAAGGAGTGCGCAGGGCGAGTGAAGTCTCAGTGTTTGCAAACTGAGTGAAGTGGTGGAAAGACTGTTGTTGTAGAGAGTGCACAGAGTCGGAGAATTCAATATCTGAAAGTATTCAAGAATTGCCACAAGGAGTGCGTGCAAGAGTCTTCTTGAAGAATCGATTTATGGAGAAAGATCAGGAGGTTCAGTACCATGAAGCGTTTATAGAGAAGGCACAATGATATCGTTTCGCGGGTGGACAAGTTTTGTGAAAGATCATTTTGTTCATTTCACAGAAATCACCAAGGAGGAATTTGACGGTCGGAGTTCTCCATGGAGAATTCACGAGGTCCCGGAAGCCATTAGATCTCACAGAGGAGAAAGGAGGTTATGGTGTGTGTTTTCTAAGTGAAAATATCAGGAGTATAGAGCCGTAGGATCTGGGCCAACAGGGCTGTCAGATCACTCACATATTTTGCATCTCGGGGTTTTGAGAGGTGAAGAGTCGAAATTTTTGTAGTGAGACTCGCGAAATCGCGAAAGGCATCCATCAGAGGAGGATAGGTGGCAGAGATCAGAGGATCTCGTGAACTCGAAGGTTCACCAGGTGAGAGCCCAAAATTTTGGTGCTCCAAGTTGCGAGAAGTGAAGTCGTGAAGTAATCTAAGCCGTCCATCGGAGGAGGATAGGTGGCAAAGATCAGAGGATCTCGCAAACTCGGAGGTTCACCGGGTGAGAGCCCAAAATTTGGATGCTGCAAGTTGCGAGAAGTGAAGTCGAGAGGAGAAAGGTCAAATATCGCCTGTCTGGGGTTCGGGAAGGAAAGGTGCCAAGGTTGGACCTTTGAACTCACGAAGGCGCGAGAGGTGAAAGGTGCTAGTGCTTAGCCTAGCCAGTGGTCGCACAAGGAGGGTGCTGACAAAGGGAGAGATGTACCCATTTCACGACCTCGATTATCACGGGATCGCAGAGGAAGAGATGGAGGTCACGAATCGCGAACTTGAGAGATCACGAACCATGAGAAAGAACCTGTGGATCGATTAGAAAGGGGATTCCGGAAGAGAATATGAAAGAGCTGATCTGGCTTGAAGGTGTTAGCGATGGAAGTCACCCCTGGATTGCAGTAGGAGAAGAGCCCGACACCCATCAATTTATGTCATGATTTGTTTAATGGGGTGATCAAATGGAATTTAACTCACAATGATGTGGTTCTAACTCTGAAACTAGGCCAAGCATGCATGGGCAAGTGAGGTCTTAGATAACTTCAGACAATGAGTTGTTGTAAGGGTGAGTAGGGGGAAGAATTATATCGGAGAGATGCAAAAGTATGTCGTAAACATCAGGTTCCTAACAGACTGTAGAAGAAGACATCTAAATGCAAGATCTTCTTAGATTCAAACGCAAAAAACCGGAGAAAACAATAATACCACAATAAATCCTTTATCACAGCATAATTTCCATAATTCATGCGAATCAGTCGATCACGAACTCCCTCAGTATGAGATGAAAACTAGATGAAATAAGGAAACTGCCTTTCGTTAAAGAAGAAATATTACATGCAGATGCATAACCCAGTAACTAGGATGTTTGCTAAAACTTTACAACCCGGGAGCTTTGATCTACCATTGATACATACAGAATATAAAAACTGAGCCTATATACTCAGGAGAATTCACCTAACAGAGGCATCTTCAGTCATCCAAGGCATGGTGTCCCTTCAGCCGAATTTGGACAGATAACTTTCGTCAGACGCCACCTTAACTGTGCATGGCTCCCGCAAGGGAGATGGTTGCGACATTAAAGGGCCAACATAGCGTGCACAGACTTTCTCTGATCCGATGAGGACCAACCATGACCCTTTGGAGAAAAACAACGTACATGACTATCTCGGGCAGACTGTTTGCCGGAACCCCCATACCTTGCATTCAATAAGTGAGATGAGACTTTAACTACCTCTGTTCACCTTCATTTAATTCTTTAGCGAGGACCATGATCGAAATCAGGCTGAACTGGTCTTGGTGGACACGGGATTTTCCTCTGTGGAAAAACCCAACTCTTTGGCACTTTTGCATAACTCCTTTCCTTTCTCAAGTGACCATGGGCTATGACCTTGTGTTTATTCCCAAAGCGCTTTCAGCGTTCGCGAATGGAAGGAGTTAATCCTAGCTTTTTTAAATCGCGATGGGTGAAACGCCGAGATGACTCAATCTTGTGCCACGCGTCCTGCTGAGATCTGACGATCCTGAAACTTACTCGGTAATATTGTGGGCCCGGGTCTTGGACTCTCCCGGCACCTCGCGCATTGGAATACAAGTGCCTTGAAGTCGCGATGGGAGAAATGGCGAGGGAACTAATCGCACGCTAGGTGTCCCCTGTATATGAATGGTTGAGGTTTCTTTGCACTACTTTGGGCCCGAATTTGGGCGCTTTCAGGGTTCAGGGTTTCGAGATGTAGAACAACATAAAATCCTCACCCCTTGAACTCCCGAATGCCGAATCGCCGACGCGACTATATATCGCACCACGTGTCTTTGGATGAATGGATGCTATATTTCCTTTATGCAATATAGGCACTATCCATCGCACCTAACCTTGGTGTAACTTCGTTGTCTGTGATTTCCCGCCAACTGTTGATCTACTCATATGGACGGATCCGGACCGTTGACACCATAATTTTGCCCGCTCGCTGGATTTTAAGTCCGAAAATGACTTCTTCCCTGCGCTACGCTTGGGCACTCTTCGTGCAACCTACAAACATGGATATCCCAATGCCGAAGACAAGAAATGTTGCTAACATTAGGCTCCATGGGGGATAGAGTTGTCCCTGTGATTCTCTAAGGACTCATTTTGCAGTTCCAGTGCCTTGTTGTTGGGCTGTGGAGTAACTTACTAAGCCGAAACAATAAAAGTAAAAAAAAAGAACATAAAGGAAAATATTTACAAAACATAGGAGACATTGAAGGCTCAGACAAAACATTTTTTAAGAAAATGCCCATTTACTAGGCTGCTGAAAACTTCTTCACCCTCCAAATCCTACAGCCTGTAAGTGTTATTTGAGAAAAATTAAGAGATTTTGAAGGGGCCGATCCACAGGGCTTCAAATTTTCCGTGCTTTCCCTTGTCTTTTTTAGGAGCGTCCCATTTCAACACTAGGTCTCCTATCTGAAATTCTTCCTTCTTGGCCCCCCTATCAAAAACTTGCTTGATTCTTTGCTGATGATCCTGAATTCTGTCTATTACCTTCTCTCTGGCCTGCTGGACTTCTACCAGTTGATGAATCCTTCTGATCATGTCATTGGGCTCTTCTTGATAATCCTGGAAGAATTTCGCTACTAGAATGGCCAACTGAGAAGGGAAGACAACTTCTGTTCCGTAGACTAACTGGAAAGGGGAGATGCCTATAGATCTCTTTGCGGTCACCCGATCGGCCCATAGAGTGAATTTTAGCTTCAAGTTCCAAGCCCTTTTGTTGTCCTCTAGTAATATTTTAATGATTCTTATTAGGCTTTTGTTGGAGGATTCTGCTAAACCATTTCCCTATGGATAATATGGGGTGGAGTGAATCAGCTTGATCCCGAACTACTCATAGAAATTGGCTAGTGGCTCGGACCCGAAAGTGGCTACGTTATCAGTGACAATCTTACTTGGGCAACTGAACCTTGTGATGAGGTCCTCTAGGAACCCAATGATTACCTTGTGGGAAGCACTCCTGGTGGGGATGGCTTCGATCCATTTAGTAAATAAATCCGTGGCAGTCAGGATCCATCTGTGATACCCACTAGAAGCAGGGTGGATTTCTCCAATAAAATCCAGGCCCCATTGCTGGAAAGGTCCCGAAACAACTACAGGTTGTATAGGTAGAGACTTGAGCTGCTGCTTTCCTAAAAATCTTTGGCATGTAATACAGGCTCTAACTCCTTTATGGACATCAGCAAGCAATGTGGGCCAGTAGTATCCAACTCTGAGAATTTTGTGGGCTGAAGTCTTCCAGGAATAGTGCCCTCCACATAGGCCACTGTGGAATTTGACCATGATCCTATCGGCCTCTTGTGGGTCCATGCATTTTAAAGGCACCCATAGGGGGTCTTTTCAGTACAAAATTTGATCAATAAGGCAGTACCTGATTGCCCTGAGCTTTAGAGATCTTGCTTTGTTTCTTTGCAGGACATCTGGGGGCCGCAACTCTTGCAAAAAATATATGACATCCTTATACCAAGGACATCGAGCCAATGGGGGCTCTCTTCGAGGATCTATTTCAGATAGCTGACCCCGCTAAATTCCTAAGCTTTCGTTCATGAAACTTACCCCCAAATCTTGGCAATTGGCTTCAGCCAGCAACTTGGCTAAGCCTTGACCTTTGATTAACTTGGTAGGCCTTATTTCCAGGTCAAATTCCAGGATCTTGGCTATCCATTTACTCCTCTTCCCATCAATGTCGAGCTGTATAAGGATGTCCTTCACAGAGGCTGAAGGAACGTATGCGATCACCTTTGAGTGCAGGACATAAACCCTGAAAGATTTGAGAGATTTCACTAAGGCATAGGCCTATTTATCCATGATTTCATACCTGACCTCTGCATCACTTAACACCTTGTTGGAGAAGGCAATGGGCTTCTCTCTCCCCTCCTCATTTCTCTGCAACAAGACCGCCACTAATGTATCGAAAGAAGTGAAAGAGAAAATTAGGAAATCTTTGGAATAGTCAGGACTGATCAGCACAGATGCCTTAGTTAATGCCCTTTTTATTTGGATGAAAGATTCCCTGGGTTCGACGGTCCATTTCACTTCATTTCCCTTCTTGAGCATGGCTGTGATGTGTTTCACCAGCTCAACGAAATTCAAGACGAATCTCCTCAGAAAATTAATCTTCCCCAAAAAGGCCTGAACTTCCTTTTTAGATCTGGGAATTGACAGGGTCCAAATTGCCTCCACTCTGCTAGGGTCAATCCTCACTCCTTCTGTTGATACTATATGGCCTAATAACTTCCCCTCCTTCATGTAAAATAAAGACTTCCTGGGGTTTAGAGAAAGGCCGAACCTTCAACATTTTGAGAAAAAGTTTCTTAGGTGACAACAGTGCTCTTTATCTGACCTCGAGAAGACTGTTATGTCGTCCAGATAGATCACCACAAACTTATCTTTCTCCCCTATGAAGGCTATGTCCATGGCTCGCTGAAATGTCGCTCCTGCATTCATTAGTCCAAATGGAATTTTGGCATACATGAATGTGCCCCAAGGGGTGGTGAAGGTTGTCTTTTCTTTGTCTTCAGGCATGACCGATATCTGATTATAGCCAGAAAAACCATCGATCATGGAAATCCTAGATGCACCGGTTACCCTTTGCAATATGTGCTCCATGTTGGGCAGGGGATAATTGTCTTTCTTTGAGCTCCTGTTCAGGTTCCTGAAGTCGACACAAAGCCTGATTTCTCCACTTTTCTTTCTTATGAGAACCAAATTGGCTACCCATTCGGAATATCTCAAGGGGACAATGATCTGGGCCTCTAACAACTTCTTCACTTCTTTCTCCATGACAGGCAACAACATGGGGTTTATCTGTCTTAGCTTCTGCCTGAATGGCTTAGCCTGTTCCTTTAGTGGGATCTTGTGTTCAATGACGGATGTATCATATGTTTTGAGGTCTTCGTAGGTCCATGCAAACACATCAGCAAATTCTTTCATCAACTCAGTATATTCTTCCCTCTGCTCTATGGTCAAACTCCTTGATAGCTTGACAAATTTAGGCTCCTCCTATGTGCTAATGTTTCATTTGGCTGTATCAGCATCTTCATCTAAAACCCTACCCTTTACTACCACATCATTCCCATCGAACAATCTTTCCAATGGGGCTAGTTGCCTCCACCTTAAGAGGATCCACCATGATCCCCGTGGTTGAAACGATGAAACCTAACAAACATCCTGATGTGACGCAAAAGCTACACTTGTTGGGATTTAAGCGAATCCGGAAGTAGCGAAAACGCTCAAAGATTAGTCGGAGGTGCGTTGGATGATATTTTCTCTTGCGAGAGCGTGATGCTAAGTCATCTAGATAAGCCTCGACTATGTGTTTTAGGTCGTGAAACGCAAAAGACATGGCCCGCTGGAAAGTGGCGCCAGCGTTCTTGAGACCAAAAGGAATTTTTCGATAGGCGAATGTACCCCACGGACAGATGAATGCCGTTTTATGTTGATCCTCGGGTTCGATTTGGATTTGGTTGTAACCTGAGAAACCATCCATGAATGAAAAGGCTTCACAACCAGCGCACTCATCAATGATTTGATCGATGAATGGAGTTGGATAATTATCTTTCGGACATGCCTTATTCAAATCATGGAAATCGGTACAGACACGAATTGTGCCTTGTTTTTTATCGACTGGCACGGGATTTGACACCCATTCAGTCAAGTGGATAGGGTATATGAACCCAGCCTTAAGCAATTTCTCGACTTCAGCTTTGATAGCTGCTGCCTTCCTTGGATTAACTGGACGAAGTTTCTGTCGAACAGGCTTCGCATCCGGATACGCAATGATCTCATGTTCAACTATTTTCGGATCGATGCCTGGCATTTCCTCATAAGACCAGGCAAAAACATCGCGGAATTATTTGAAAAGATCTGTGTAAATCTGAATCTCTTCAGGGGAGCAATCCGCTCCGACGAAGACATTCTCCACGACGCCGGGGGTGCGGGAGATATTGATAGGCATCGTTTCAGCAATAGTTGCCATGTTTCCCTCAGCATAAACATCCTGTGTAGCTAAGAGGTTAATGGGACAACGCTGATCTCCCGTCATGGTGATAGTGAATTCTCCTGCCTCGATTCGGTGTAACTCCGGGAG
>JZKD02S1744717.1:275384-300914 GCA_000966675.3 Picea glauca | reverse complement strand
AATATTTTCCTCACCCTATGAAAAGTTTCTCAGAAGGCCTGTTTCCATTTCCCTATGTAGACTTGAAGTCCCTTTTTGCAAATCCCAGAGCTAAAAATAATATTTTTCCACATATACATGCCCTCACTATTATACAACATGCGTATACACAAGTTGCACCATTATAGGTCACGTACATCGGGTTTTGTGCCCAAAATTAAAAAGTAGTGTCGGGTTTCCATGTCACGTCACAGGATCCATGATCCTTGACCTTCCATATACTGGAAATGTTCTGAATTGACCCTTCAGTTCCATTTGAAGGCTATAAACAGGTCATGTTCGAGCTATGGAAAAAGAGAGAAGAATTCAACTTTGATAGAAAAGTTACTTTGGAGAAATTATTCACTTCATATTGAGTCTACATCCCTTTGTCCTTTTAAGTCTGAACACATTGTTCAGCCCCCAAGATCTTCCCTACTTGATTGAGAACCTCATTGTCTCTCTTATATGATCTTGCATTTGGTAGAGGATTGAAGTGGTGGAGGCCTAGATGGAAGGGATTTAGTTTCTTGGTTATGAACCGTGCCAACATGGAAGTTTTTAATTCATTCACTTATGTTGATTACATTTTAATATAAATACTATTTTCTCATCTAATTAAAATCTTTCAAATATTTGAATTGTTATTCCATGGGCGTATTTGCTATGAATGTTGATGGATTATGCTATTGAATGTGATAACTTTATATATTATGACCATATGCTTGTGTTTATTGGTTGTTGAGGACAAGTTGCAGGTGTATTTCTTTGAGTCAAGTGCTCAATGGTGGACTTTATCGAACGTCTGGATGAGGTAGGCTCGTTATCTTGTCTTGTTAGCATATTTTCTTATATAGCATACCTGGGATTAGAGTTGATTTCTACATTCATTTCCATCTGTTGTGGTTTACCCATAGCCATAGAGAGATTTTCCTCGTAATAGATGTGTGAGAGAAGTTTTCTCACCATTCCATACCTCTTATGGAATATTGTCATCCAGTGTTGATGAGGGTGATATGTTGACCAGGTAACATGCAATACCCACTGCCTCTGCCTAGAATTATTTCCCTAACCCGACACCACTGAGCATGCACCTTGATTTTTCCATCAATGTCTTATTCATTATTTCTACAAATCCATTCTACTGAGGTGTATATGGAATATTATTCTTCCTTTCTATACCACAATTCTTACATAATTATTCAAATTCATTCCTGCAGAACTCTCCACCATTATCTCTCCTCAACACCTTAATTATTTTCTCTTTTTGATTCTCAACAAGATCCTTAAACTCTTTAAACCTATCAAAGACTTAATATTTCTTCCTGAGGAAATATATTCAAGTATTCCTCAATAAGTCATCTATAAATGAGACATAGTACACACATTTTCCCAATGATGGAACCAAAACAGCTCCAAGTAGATCACTATGCACTAGCTGTAAAATTCCTTCTTCCCTCATTGCACCAGAGGGGAATCTTACCTGATTCTTCTTCCCATATACACAATGTTCACATAAATACAAATCCAGAGAGAAATTAGACATACCTTCAACCATTACTTTACCATGTAGTAGTCTTTGATGCCACAACATAACCTTTTCTCCAGAGACTGTGATGCAGCCCCCCCTACCTCAGTAGGTTCTGTGTGACCTCCCGATCTTAGGATCGTTCCTTATCTCCCCGAGAGTTCGATTGAATCTTCAATTTCTCCACAGGAAATCACTCACACCCGCATGTGTGTATCCACAGGTCCTTCTTTGGAGCTGCGCTCATGCGAAGAAACACTAAGCACCAACTCACTCCCACGTGATATCTGATACGACCACAACCTTTATCCAAGTGGGTATTTCAACTTTCATGACTTCGTGATTCCAAATGTGAGCCCCCTTGACTCAACAATCCTTGAAACCCGAAAAGGCCAACAAGAATTTGATTCTTTCCTTGACTTTTCTCTGATGTGACCTCTAACTATGAGTTAGGGCCAATTATTTTTGGCAATTGGGATTTCACGTATCAACGTTTTGCTATGAAACAACTTGTTCTGCCAACTTTTGAAACCACGATGACCCCTTTCCATAGATCAACGACTCTCCACTCCTTGTGATCTGACGGTCCTAGTTCTTTTGAGACTTCACGAATTGGGAGTTCACGACTCTCGACTCCAAGTCACAATCCTCTCCACTTCCCGAATTTTGAACAAGAGAAATTCAAGGACATGAGATCAACGACCCTCATTGATCCGAATCCAATGACCACTAATCCTCCTGAGCTTCAGATGTTGAGTAAGTCTCATCCTATCTCTCTCGCTGGTTAACTAGATCCAACGACCATGAAAAATCAACACTTCTCCTTGAGGCGACTCCACCATCCATTCCAACTTTTGATATTCCTTCGCTGAATGCTTTGTCGTCAACCCTTCTGAGCTTCCTCCCTGTTGAGTAACTTACCACTCACCTTCCCTTGAACTCTTCAAGGTTCTTTCTCTCTTGAGATTTTCGTCATAACCTCAGGGGTTTCCTTAGGGTTCCTACACTCACTCCTTGCGGCATTCACAAATAACCTTTGGTTATTTGATCCTTCAACTCTCTGCACTCCTTGCAACAACAATCCTTCAACCTTCCTCCTCGGTTGATAAAGTATAAGACTTCAATCTGCCTACGCACACCTTTCATGGATCTATGATATCTCTGCACTTCTGCTGGTATGAGGACAACGATATCTCCTCCTGATTTTTCTGAGGTAAAACTCATAACTTCGTCAACGCACACCTTGCGGATGTTCACTGCACTCTTTGCGGTATATCTCAGGAAGAGAAAAAATTGAAAATCATTCTTCTCTCCTCAAAGATTTCATATGTCCAACATGAATTCAAGAACATTCTTACACACATAGCATTGAAATAAATGCATAACAGAGAAACAAAATACTATAAACCTACCATTCAACAGATGTAAATGGTAAGCATAATAACACCTTGAAATTGAGTCAAAGAATTCATATATTAACTCAAGTGTTCCTGTACATGGGTTCTTCTTTGTGTTATTTCTCTCTACAGCTCTACAACTTACAGAATTCTAAATAATACACAATTGGAGAATGATACATTGATGCAAGTGGGGTTGTCTTTCTATCTGTTTTCCCTCCTACACTACAAGCTATCTAATCTAAAATAAAATCTACAAAAACTTTTCATAAATTACAATAAATGCCTCTTTATCCGACAGATGTGAGAAACGCTCAATATCTATTTACAATCTTCAAAACATAAATGTAAATACATCTCCCAGCTATTACATTAATGTCTCTTCATTTAAATTTAAAACATTTTCAAAATGTGCGCTGGTGCATTCAAGTTGTCTTTGCCTTCTCGCTTGCTTTGCTGGCTACTTACGATGCTCTTGCATCATACTCCTCTGGCTAGAAAATTCATGAACTCCTTTTCATGATCTCCTGCAGCATCTGTCCATGTCTTCAGATATCTTCTTCACTCTCCCAACTAGCATATTAAATTGGGTGGCCTTCCCACTTGACCAAATATTCATAGTATGTCTTTCTTCAAGTTTTCTTTCCAACTCTCTAGTCAATTATCTTTTCCATCTGTGGATTTTCAGCTACAGACAATTGTTTAATCCATTGAACTTATTTTTGAGTCTTCTTTGCTCCTGTTTCATCATCTCTGTAAGGATACAAATGTTGGTTGTGGAGCCTGATTATCTTCCTGATTTAGAGGTCTTTTAATTTTAGCTGTGTTTATACCCCATGAAGTATTTACACCCTAGAAGTATGTACACTCTTCCACGCGGGGGAGTGCAGAGGGGGATACCCCGTCTGTGGGGTTCGGGGGCAAGAGGGCCCCCAGTGGGGGTTCGGGGGTGAAGCCCCCGAAGAAAAAACTGCCTTGTAAAAGTATATTGTAATTTCATTGTAAATCTGGACCATTCATTATAAGGTCACAGATCTAACGATAGAGATTATGTTAGGGTTTTTTTCCCTAGAAGGCAACCCTCTTTTATGAGGGGAATGTATTGCGGCTCTGTAGGTTGGCAAGTATTGTATTCTGAGAGAGGAGACTGTGAGAGAAAGAAGAGGAAGTTACAACGGGTTTTGCTGTAGGTTGTATCCCTTTATTTTGTTGGATAATAATAAAGAAAGGACCTGGAAATTTCTCTGGTGGACGTAGCCCACACTGGGTGAACCACATAAATCTGTGTCTCTCTTGTATTATGTATCTTCTATGTTTTATTTCTGCATTTGTTTTATTTTATTGTTCCGCGGTCCTATTTTTCTAACAACAAATCTGCTATGTTGAATATGGGTGATATTCTGACCCCATCTGGTAATCCAATATCATAAGCGTTTGACTCAAAATTTATTATGATTTTACACGGCCCAATTTTCTTCATCTTCAGCTTGTTGTATGTTCCCCTTGGGAACCTTTCTTTTCTGATATGTGCCAAAACCAAATCGCCTACTTCAAACTGAAGTTCTCTTCTGTGTTTATATGCTCTGCGCTTATATTCTTGATTTGAATTTTGCAATCGCTCCTTGATTTTGCTGTGGAGATCCTACATTCCTGCTACAAAATCCTCTGCACTAGCACTTCTGAATTCACTCGTCTCTAAGTCTCTCAACTTGGATACTCCTCTCAACTGCATTCGATACATGATCTGGAATGGGATTTGTCCTGTACTCTTGTTTGGTGAATTGTTATATGAAAATTTCGCTTGCGGCAGAATCTGATCCCACTGACTGTGATGTTCAGCCACCAAAATCCTTAATAGATCTCCCAAGCTTCAGTTTACTACCTCAGTATGCCCATCCGTCTGTGGATGATATGTTGAGCTAAAAGATAAATTAGTCCCCAGCTTTTTCCATAGGGTCCTTCAAAAATGACCAAAAAATTCGATATCCTTGTCCAATACAATACTCTTGGGTAAGCCGTGAAGTCTAACAACTTCTTTGAAAAACAGATTTGGAATGTGAGTTGCATCCCTGGTTTTCTGACATGGAATGAAATGTGCCATTTTAGAAAATCTATTGACTACCACAAATATTGAGTCACACCCTCTTTGCATCCTTGGCATTCCTAACAAAAAATCCATACTTACCGCATCCCATGGCCTCTCTAGTACTGGAAATGGTTGATACAACCCTATATTCTATCTCTTTCCTTTCGTGTGCTGGAAAATTCTACACTTGTTCACGAATCTCTTGACATCTTTTCTCATCCTTGGCCAATAATATGAGCCATTTAGTTGTGCAAAAGTCTTATCATGGCCAAAATGTCCAGCCAATCCTCCACTATGCTTTTCCTTCAGAAGATTCTCTCTCATAGAACCCTTTGGAGTACACAACTAATTACCCCTGAAAAATAGTCCATTTTGAATCATATATTCAGTCCATTGGCTTCTGTCTCTGAGAATTGGATTCTCACATGCTTCATAGGCTTCTTTAAAATCTGCATCATCTCTGTACATTTCCTTGAGGTTATCAAAACCTAAGGTATTTACTCTGAACTCCTACAGAATCAAACATTTTCTACTCAAAGAATCAACAACTTTGTTAGTAGTTCCAAAAATATGCTTTATAACAAAAGTAAAATTCTACATGTATTCAACCCATTTTGCATGCTTTTGGTTCAATTTTTCCTGTTGAGTTATGAATTGTAAAGCATGGTTGTTTCTATACAAGACAAACTCCTTCAGAACCAAGTAATGCCTCCATTTTTTCAACGCCTGTATGACTGCATAAAAATCTTTATCATACGTGGAATATTTCATCTTGGTCTCGTTCATCTTGTCACTGAAATATGCAATCGGTCTGTTGTCTTGGCTTAAGACCACTCCTATCGCAAATACACTTGCATCACATCTCACTTGGAATGTCTTGCTGAAATTTGGCAAAACCAGAATTGGTTGTCCAGTTATCTTCTCCTTCAACAACTTGAAACTCTTCTCTGCTTCCTCTGTCCAATGAAAATATTTGTGTCTTTTCTTGACTGTGTCCATCATAGGTGCACATATCTTATTGAAGTTTCTGACGAACTTCTTGTAAAAACTAGCTAATCCATGGAATCTTTGAACTTCAAAGATACTTTTCGGCGATGGCCAATCCATGATTGCCTTTACTTTCTCAGGATCCATTTTCAACTCATTTGAAGAGATCACAAAACCCAAATAAATGAGTTATGTTTTCATGAAAGATGACTTCTTTAAATTTATCAACAATTTCTCTTGTTGTAACCTCCTCATTACTGCAGCTAAATGGTTCAGATGTTCTTTTTTAGTCTTACTGAAGATCAATATATCATCAAGATATACGATTACAAACTTTCCTATGAAATCTTTCAAGACTTCATTCATCAGCCTCATAAAAGTACTGGGCGCATTCATCAAACCAAATGGCATGAAAATCCATTCATACAGTGCTTCATTTGTTTTGAATGTTGTCTTCTATTCATCACCTTCCCTCATTCTAATATGATGATACCCACTTTTCAAATCAATTTTTGAAAAAAGCTTTGCTCCACTCAATTAATCCATCAAGTCATCCATCCTAGGTAAAGGAAATCTATACATGATGGTGATTTTGTTTATGGATCTCGAGTCTGTACACATTCTCCAACCACCATATTTCTTTGGGCTTAACACTGTAGGTACACCGCATGGACTCAAACCAATCTTTTGTCCATCAAATCCTGGGCTTTCTTCTTAGCTTCTTCATTATCCTACAACGTCAATATGTACATTGCTTTGTTTGGTAAAATTTCTCCAAGTATAAGATCAATTTGATGGCTTATGCTCCTGATGGGTTTCAATGAACAAGGTAATTTGTCCACCACTATATCAGTGAACTGCTCCAACAGTTCCTGAATTTCATCAGGTAGATCATCTATCTTGGTACTGATCAAGACGACTCTAGGTTTTCTCACCACCGAAAACTGCATTTCTTCATATTTCTTGACTTCATCAAGAATTTCCTTCCCACTCATGAGGAGAATAGTATTGTTGGCTTATGATTTCACCTCCTTGTCTCTAATTGGCAGTAGCATATGCGTTCTACCATTCTTTTCCAAGGTGTATGTGTTCCTTCTCCCATCATGAACAAAATTTCTGTCATATTGCCACGGTCTCCCCAACAAAAATGACAGACATCCATGGGAATAACATCACATAAAATTCCATCATTATATCCCCCTATCTTAAATTCAATTAGACATTGTTTAGTGATAGTTACCTAATGTCCCTTTTGCAACCACGAAATGTCGTATGGGCTCGGATGTGCAACTGTCTCCAATTATAGCTTTTCCACCATTTCTGTGGATACTAGATTATCTGTGCTTCCACTGTCCACTATTACCTTGCATACCCTGTCCTTGGTCTTGCAAGCAGTTCTGAACAAACTGTTTCTTTGGACTGGATTCTCTATCTCTTTCTCTGGTTTCAAGAGAACTTTCCTCATCATTAAGGATCTTCAACCTTCCACATCTTCTACCTCAACATTTCACTTATGTTCTTCTAATTCACCTCCATCTCTTTTTCTATTGGGGCATTCGAAAGATTTGTGTCCAATTTTTTCACAGGAAAAACATTTTATCTCACCTCCTCTGCCTCTTCCTCTTCCTCTTTCTCGGGAAAAGTGTTCATGTCGGCATACTGTCTCCCCTGTTAACTTCCTCCTCTTTCAGGGTGATTATGCGGTTTATTTTGTTCCTCCTTTGACTTCCGAGTTCTGTCCTGGGAAATTTATTTGCCTCTGCTCTGACTTCGACCTCGACCTCTTTGACCTTTCTTTCAAGCTAATTTCTCTTCAGCCTTCAGGGCCATTTGATAAGCATCTTCCACATTTCTAATTGTCATCATGCTCATCTCATCTTGAATTTCATATCTCAAACCATTCATGTATCTGGAAAACTTTTCATCATCACTTTCATGATGACTAGCCCTGATGTTGAGCCTGAAAAATTCCTCAGTGTATTCTTTCACTGTCATCCCTTTCTGTCTCAAGTTATACATTCTTCGAAACAGATTAATTTGGTAGTCCCTGGGTATAAATTTGGCTTTCATTTTTGCAACCATCCTATCCTAGATTTTGATTCTTTGCTTTCCTTTTCAACTCCTGTCAGCCTGCAGTTCATCCCACCACAGTGTTGCATGCCCTTTAAGTCTAGTGACAACATGTTTAACTTTCTTATCCTCCTCGACATCCTCATAGTTGAAGTATTTATCTAGAGCCCTAAACCAATCTAGAAAATATTCAACGTCTAAGTTGCCTTCATACATCAGAATGTCCATCTTTTCTCTGGCTTTGATTCTTGCAACAATTCTGAATAGACGTTCTTCTGCAACATCTTAGACTGTGACTTCTTCTTCAGCTCCAACTTCATTTTATCTTTCGGCTTCACTAACATCTCCAACATCAACTGTCTGTCTCTATTTTGTCTCCATAGCATCTAATCGAGCACAGATTTCTCTCATTTCCCTTTCCACAGCTAGATTGAGCATTGCTCATTCTTGACGTCTTCTTGGCGACATTTTTTCAATCTATTCCACGTAGAAACAAAAAGAAAAATTGTAGGCTATGCTCTGATACCACTCTGACGTAGCCCCCCCTACCTCAATAGGTTCTGCATGAACTCTCAGTCTTAGGATCATTCTTTATCTCCCCGAGAGTCCGATTGACTCTTTGATTTCTCCACAGAAAATCACTCACACCCGCAAGTGTATATCCACAGGTCCTTCTTTGGAGCTATGCTCATGCGAAGAGACACTAAGCGCCAACTCACTCCCACGTGATATCTGATATGACCATAACCTTTACCCAAGCGGGTATTTTGGCTTTTGTGACTTCGTGATTCCAGATGTGAGCCCCCTTGACTCAACAATCCTCAAAACCCAAAAAGGCCAATGAGAATTTGATTCCTTCCTTGACTTTTCTCTGATGTGACCTCTGACTATGAGCTGGGGCCAATTATTTTCGACAATCGGGATTTCGCGTATCGATGTTCTGCTATGTAACAACTCCTTCCGCTGACTTCCAAAACCATGACGACCCCTTGACATAGATCAATAGCTCTCCGCTCCTCGCGATATGACAGTCCTAGTTCTTTCGGGACTTCGTGAATCATGAGTTCATGAATGTCGACTCCGAGTCACAACCCTCTCCACTTCCAGAATTCTGAAATGGAGAAATTCAAGGATGTGAGGTCAATGACCCTCGTTGATCTGAATCCAATGGCCATTATTCCTCCTGAGCTTTAGATTATGAGTAAGTCTCAGCCTATCTCTCTCGCTGGTTAACTAGATCCAATGACCACGACAAATCGACACTTCTCTTTGAGGCGACTCCACCATCCATTCCAGCTTTTGATATTCCTCCGATGAACTCTTTGTCGTCAACCCTTCTGATCTTCCTCCCTGTTGAGTAACTTGCCACTCACCTTCCCTTGAATTCTTCAAGGTTCTTTCCCTCCTAATATTTCTGTCGTAACCTTAGGGGTTTCCTTAGGGTTCCTGCACACACTCCTTGTGGCATTCACAGATAACCTTTGGTTATTTGATCCTTCGACTCTTTGCACTCCTTGCAACAACAGTCCTTCAACCTTTCTCCTCGGTTGATAAAGTCTAAGACTTCAATTTGCTTGCGCACACCTTGCATGTCTCTGTGATATCTTTTCACTTCTGTTGGTATGAGGACAAAGATATCTCTCCTGACTTTTTTGAGGTAAAAATCATAACTTCTTCGACGCACACCTTGTGGACATTCACTGTACTCTTTGCAGGATTTCTCAAGAAGAGAAACAATTGAAACTCATTCTTCTCTCCTCACAAATTTCATATGTCCAACATGAATTCAAGAGCATTCTTACACACATAACATTGAAATAAATGCATAACAGAGAAACAAAATAATTAACTCAAGTATTCCTATATATGGGTTCTTCTCTATGTTCTTTCTCTCTACAGTTCTACAACTTACAGAATTCTGAATAATCCACAATTGGAGAATGATACAATTATACAAGCGAGGGTGTCTTTCTATCCGTTTTCCCTCCTACACTACAAGCTATATAATCTAAAATAAAATCTACAACAACTTTTCATAAATTACAATAAATGCCTCTTTATCCGACAGATGTGAGAAATGCTCAAGATCTATTTACAATCTTCAAAACATAAATATAAATACGTCTACCAGCTATTACATTAATGTCTCTTCATTTAAACTTAAAACATTTTCAAAATGTGTGCTGGTGCGTTCCAACTGTCTTTGCCTTCACGCTTGCTTTGCTGGTTGCTTACGATGCTCCTGCATCAGACTGTAGGAGTTTTTTCTTCTTCTTCTCTAATATCAGGAACAATGGAACTATTACACCCATTTCTAATAGTGCTTCCTTGTAGCTTACACATAGTTCCAATCCGAACTCCCTTCAGCAACACCATTTCTCCTTAAACCATCTTGCAGGTTTATTTTTCAAATACTGTTTTTACCCCTGCATAGTCCATTTTTCTTACAAAAAACAAATTTATAGCCAATCATGGGATGTACATAACACCAGGAATTGTTCTAATCCTTCCATCTATGAGCCTCAACTTGAATTTTCCTCATCCTATGATTCTGGTTGTTAAGTAATCACCTGATAAAACATTACCTACATCATACCTTTCATATTCATAGAACAAATCCCTATGGGGATACATATGAAAGAATGCTCCTGATTCAACCAACCATGCCTCATGATCTACATTTGTTCTTGAAGAAGCCAAGTACACATCCCCTCCTTCTTCCTTGGAGGTATTTTCTTTTGTAGAAGAAGCTTCTTCAGATCCCTTCTTTTTCTCAACTTTGGATCTACATTGCTTCTTGTAGTTCCCTTATTTTCCACATCTCTAGCATACCTTTACAAACTTTCTAAGATATTTAGATCTACCCTCAGACTTAGATCTCCCACTTGAGGACTTAGATATAATTATTTCCTGGGATCGTCCTCTTGCAAATAATGCATTTGTGCTCCATCCTTCCATGTTCTTCTATCTCATCTCCTCCGATAACAAGGATGATACCACATCATCAAAATTCAAGTTAGTTGTATTACTTCCTATGGCCACAACCAAACTATCCCACGAGTCTGGTAAAGAGAACAGTCAACTAATACACTTATCTTCATCTCAAATTTTAATCTCAACAGATAACAACTGACTTACCACAATGTTGAAGTTGTTCAGATTCTCTGTCACAGAGTCTCCATCTCTCATCCTCAGGTTATACAATTTTTTCCACAAGAAAATTTTATTTACTAGGGACTTAGATTGATACAAGTTTCCCAACTTATCCCACAACTCCTTGGTTGTAGCTTCCCTTGACACATTCAGTAATACTGAATCTGAGAGACACAATTTGATTGTTCTCTTCACCTTTCGATCCAACTTTTTCCAGTCATCTACTAACGTTCTTGTAGGTGCAGTACCTAGATCCACCATGACCCACTGATCTCTGTCTACCAACATATCTTCCATATTGATCTTCCACAACTCAAAACTTTTCCCATTAAATTTATCGATCTCTATTTTTGAACTACTCACCATTTCTCTTCACATGAAGAATCAATACCATAGGTCTCCCATTGTAACAAGGCTTATCACAGTCTCAAGACAAACCCCTGACCACAAAGGATTCCCCATGAAGCCAATAATTTTTCTGATACCAAATGTATATTTTAACCTTGTACAATATTTTACTACAATTTTTTTTTCTCAGGGGTGCTTCTCTCAAACCCCTGCAACCTCCAAAGGGGGGGCCTAGTGCCCCCCCCTCAAACCTGCCTGCGTTCCCGATGCAACGTAGCTGACACTATATCTAGTCGTGCAAAGATATAACACATACCCAACAATCAATATCCAACTACACATAAGAATATGACATACCTTTTGAACTTGTAGGTAGATTTGTTGTACCTGATCATTGTAGACCTTTAAGGGAGCTTTCTTTCTGACTCTAGAGACCTCACATCTTCATCTACTTAAGATTTCATGGATTTTCCCAACTCTATGCGACCTATTTTTCTTCAACTTTAATATTTACATTCCCTATTCTCCTTCATCCCATGTATGTATGCACCTTTCTCCACTGCAACTCGCATACACCTAAAAAACTAGGGTTTTTTTTTCCAGTATTTCTGCAACTCCAAAACTTTCACCGTAAACTCTCTTTCACTACCTCAAACTTGTGTAACTTGATGTATCAATGTGTACCTGCAATAAAACTTTCACAAATGGATATTCAATAATGTTCAATATGTAGGGTAGGTGCTAATGGGAGTTCCTTTCTCTCTTATTTATATTCTCCAGGTGGCTTCCTCAAGGGGTTACCTTCTAACTAACTTCACCCAACTTCCTTCTTCTAGGGCTAACCCACTTTTAACCACTTGTCCATTTACAACCACTTTATCCACAAATAGTAATCTCCCCACTTCTAGTTGCAACTAACTTTATTATTTAATTAATTTCTTTTGCAATCACTTTGACTTATCCATAAATAGTAAACTCACCACTTCTTCTTGCAACCACTTTATTATTTAAATAATTTCTCTTTACTCACAACTTCTTATTGCAACTAACTTTTCTATAATTAGTCAATTCATAACTTATTTTCCATTAAATAACTTCTTGTTGCAACCACTTTATTATTTAATTTATTTCTTGGTCAACCACTTTGATTATTCAATCTTCTCATCACAACTACTTTACCATAATTACCAAACTCACAACTTCTTGTTGCAACTAATTTATTTTTAATTATTCTCTTAATGCAACAACTATACCCATGATTAACTCCTAGTTACAATCAATTTGACTAGTACACTTCTTCTAGGATCTTCTAGAATAATTGACTTCTTTGACCTTCTAGGGTCTTCTAGATAACTCATGAGGACTCTCCAACTTCACATGGCCATAACTCTCTAACCATGAGAAGTTATGTGACATTCCACATATCACCAGAAATGACATGACATATACTATCCATTTATAATAGTATTATCTACATATTCACTGATCTTCATTCCTTTATACCTCAAAAAAACTCGGGTCCCTTACCCATACCTTTGTGCTACCAGAATTCACTACCAGACTTCTCCAAGGGTTGAAATAAATATACAATATCACTCTCCAAGGGTTGACATCAATGAAAACCAACAATCCAAACCAACTATCCATAAACCCAAGCCAACTGTATGACACCTGTGTATTGAGGAAGTGGGTCAAAGCCTGAAGGATTAGAGTTAGAAACATGGAAGAATATACCAAGAAGGCTGTGGGATGGTATGCCCTAAGACATCCCTTAACCCCATTGAAATCCATATTTAGACCCGGAAAAAACCTCATTTGTTGATCCAATGTGAAGAGTCTATTATGACCGTTTTTCATATATTTGTGCTTTGGAGAAATCCTTTTGGAAGGATATCCCTTCGAAAAAATTCAGAAGTAATGTCAAGGTGAACTTTCCAATGGGGAATTTTTGAGTCAACAAGAGTCTTTGATTTACCTGGAGGGTAGGCGGGAAAAATATGGACCATAGAACTATCATTTTTTAAACTGGTAAGCTTATTGAAAAGGTGGAGTTCATAAAGATCCATGGAGAATGAGTGGGAGGAACTTCCGATGAGATAATCCCAAAGACGAAGGTCTGATAGGACCAAATCCATATATATATTGGTGATTCGATCGATAAGATATGATTCCTTGGATTTGATAAGTTCTATCTTGAAATAATAGCCTGGTTAGAGTTGTAAGGTTAGTTTACCACCAAGTGGATCTAATATTCAAGATATTCCTCACTGTTATATATGTAGATCCAATAGCCATTGGATCCATCAGAATTCTCTAGTTTGGAAATAACAATTTGGAAAAACCACGATGGTGTGGTAAGGATATATTTCCTAATGGAAAGAGTTCGAGTTGTCGAGAACCATAGATCTACCAAGGAGTCGGTTTGAAGAGATCTCAGCCATATATTTTTCCATAGATCCCACATGTCGAGCGATTGGAGGAGAAAGAACATGGACATTAGTTGTTGTGTGGTTTCAAGGTTTCGAGTGAATCAATACCATATATTTTCCCCAGTCCTTGACCATTGGATCTATCGGGAGTGAGGATGCCAGAAGAAAATGTTGGGGCTATGCGACTTGCTTTCCTGACAAGGGAGAATTCGAGTCACCTCCAACCGTAAATCTAGCCCTAATCGAGTGATTCCTATCCATTCATCTGGAATATTTTATCTCCTGGGTTATGTAGTTCATTCCACCAAAGGATTTCCATGGGAGTGTGGCACATTCGGGGACATTTCACTACTATGCCAATGCACACACCAACTTGGATAGTGGAGCAAGTGAGGTGGAGTATTCCACATGGTAGCCACGTAGGATAAAGAGTGTGGGAAAGGGTGAAGCCTAAAGACCTTATACTGTTCCAGTATGCATAGGAACCTGAAGGAATGATCCATGTGAGTAGGTTTCTACTTGTGATGTTGAAGAAAAAGATATAAGTAGTAATAGAAAAGATAAATTTTTGACATCTCACCAGCCTAATGAGGGTTTAGGGGGTCGGGTGTGTTACGACAATAACATATTATGACCACATCTTATGTTAGTGAACTTGCATGGATGATATTAAAATAAATCATACCCAAACATAGCCATCCAATTTATTTAATTTCCTTTAATAATATAAGGATGTAGGGGATATTAGGGTTTCATTCGATGATTCTGTGTAAGAAGGAACAAAGAACATTCAACAATGATAACATATTATTTTTTCTAGATCATATTTCCTAATATTCACTAAAGAATAATAGACATGAAAATAATGTTTTCGACTTACATCATACATGAAATATGTTAACACTATCAACCATTCCCAGCTTATGAGGATAGTTTGTATGCTCTCAAACTCGTATAGCTAATAAAAAATGAATATAATTTGAACTAGTGCGTAAACTGAATCACATATACATAGTGTGTATCTCACTATAATTTAACATCCATGCTAGAATCATGTTCATACATCTTTCTAGACTCAAGTATAGCTTTCATAAACACCTTAATGAAACTAGGGTTTATTATGGATCATTATAACATGTGGATTAATATCAAAATAGATTTCATACTCGAGATGCTAACAATCCTTTTTTTAATTTTATCTCTAGATACAAGAATGAGATTATATTATTTCTAGTTGAAACATTCCCTCATTCACTATTTCTAGAAAAGAGACCATATTGCATTATACAACAATCGATGAGAATGAATGCCCACGCATTATATAATCATACTTATTGAATGGAATACACAACTCAATTTAAAGCGGTAGTTTAACAACATAACAACACCAAAGTCCAATTCAATAATGCCTAGGTTCACATTGAAAGTTATACTAGTCATACGACATTAATGTACAGGGATTCCTTGCTTAGAAATTTGATTTACAGTGTTTTTAATTTCACACATTGAGAGAAGACATACAAACCTTCACAGATATAAGATATATATGAATTTATACACAAAGAAGATACATTTCTAATTATCAGATGAGTTTAAAATCCAAATGCATAGGTAGAGATAAACTTATATGTTCCAAACTACAGACCAACAATCAACTAAGTGAGTGATTTCCACCCAACCATAAGCAATCCACAATAGACACCACCCCCTAGTTGGGCTATGATACCACTAGGGAGAAATGATGAGAAGATGAATATGAAATCCAGGTTCAAACCAATGATTTCTACTATTGGCTTCTTGACAATAGAGAAACACTAAGGCATCCACATACCTGCCCCACACAAAACAAGGATCACCTCCTTCTCTATTGTCCAGTACCTCAGAAATTACTTCTTCTCATGCTATTTAGTGTGTGCATAGAAGGTACATGATGTTATCTCAAGTTTCAATAGAATCTATTGGCACCCAAAGTTTTAGGTAGGTTGTGCACATGCATATATTAGTCATGTGCGCACATCCGTTTTGCATGCACATCAACAATTGTGTGACGAATGGAATAAGGTGTGCATGCCAATAAAAGTTATATACTACATGATAAATATTGGAAAGATACCACATGCATGTTGATTCAGAAGAATATCTTTAGGGATCTTCCTAAATAATGAAACTAGAGAACACGAGAGCTCATGGGGAAGGTGATGGATGAGCTGACAAGTTTTAGGATTACCACGCTCCAAGGGGTTATGTTGGATACATATGGATGGTAGAAACATGAAGAACTGGTGATCACTAGAGTGAGTGAAGCAAATAAGAGAGAGAAAGAGAACCATAGAAGAAAGGATAAGGAACAATAGCGTTTTTCATAGGTCAGAGAAGAAAAAAGGAGAGTTAGTACGAAGTTCAGAGGAGTCTTGTTTTGAGTTTTTAACAACAGTTTTGTAAGAGTATAGAATTTCCCTTTTTAGAGTATGTAATGGAGTCAGTCCAGTAGAGGGTAGATTCTAAATAGAGAGAACACAAGAACATTGTAATTCATGATTCATAGAATGGATCATAGCATAGGGCACTATTTCTCTTGCAATGTGGATCTGTTGATGTATGCATTCTGCCATTTAATGGAGATAATAGAAATCTACAGTTCTCTCTGTCAATTTATGTGTCTATTCTGAGTTTAATGGATGATGGTATTAAAGGTTTATGTTATTAATCTATTAATGAAGTATGATTGAATGTATGAACATTGTCCTTTGTGGATTCCTTGTATGCTTTATCTCTTCACCTCCAACACAAGTATGGCATCTCGGGTGAGACCTTCTTTAGTTCTTGACTTAATATTGATATGTTGATACCTTGGGGATTTTTTGGTAAATTTTTGATGAACCATGGGTCATCAACCCCCCAGTGTTATGATGATGTGCGTAAGCAATCCAACAAATGGTTCCATTGTCAAGACCAAAAGGTTTTGTATTGCGTGATAAAGGGAGAGAATGAGGTGGATACCATCTCAGGAGGAAACACAAGACTGGTTAAATGAAAAGGAAGATGATTTTTCCTGATGAGAAGCTCAAGTTCCGAGAACCAACATGGAACATTGGAAGGATACATATATTTACACTGATTTGCATGAAATTTTCTTTGTTGAGTTTCCATGTTTGCTTTGTGAATGGTTGAAGAGGAAAACCACCCTAACACTTCTTTGAGACCTCAAGAACCACTAGTTTGGGACCATACTATAATCGATAGGGTGAAGGATTTGGATACAAATTTGGTTTGAGCAATCTATTTTTGGTTTTTCCAAGTAAAGGAAAGATAACTTATTGAGTTCATCGTAGAATACAATGATTCTTTTAGTGAGGTTGAAATAAAGTTTTTTCGAGATCCTCAGAAGAGACTGTTAGAAGAAATCTTGTTGTGGATCAAGATGTTGTTTGTTGAGAAAGGATTGATGCATATGGATATAGATAGAATGGCCAAGTAAACCCCCTAGCATTGGGAGGGGGATGAAAATAAGGGTCAAAAGAGAGATATATAGAGAGAATATGGATTCATAGAGAGGATATGGATCCACATAGAGTGTATGGATCCATGAAGAGGATCTAGAAGATTTTGAAATGAGGCGAGGAAATAATGTACTTAGAAAAGAAAATAAGAGAAAGCTCCAAAAGATATGCAAGAAGAGTTGAGCTAAGAAAGAAAGAAGAATAGAGAAGTGGAGAGAAGGTAGAAAGGGGTAAGATATGAGGGTTCATACCTAGAATGAAGAGGATGGAGACTACAATAGAAGGAAGTTCTGGAGAGATTTTTGTGCTAGAGAGGAGAACAAAAGGAGAGAGGCCATCAAAGAGTCATAAATGTAGAAGTAGGGTATCTAGTGAAGATACTAAAAGTAGTGGAAGTGGAGTCATAGAATACAAAGTCTGATCCCCTTGGATGTTGAGAGATGTCATAACCTTGGAAGAAGAGGTGTAAAGTAGAGGCACTGAAATAGGTGAGGATGGTGAAGAACCACTACGCGAAGGGGAATATTCGTTAGCTATAGTGGATGGTCTTGTGCGACTGAAGGTATTAAAATATTTTGGTTTCCTCACAAGAAATGATGGAAGGAGATGGAGGTTCCCCTCTTTGAACCACTTTCTTTGCGCATTTGTAACCAATAAGGAAGAAGAGCACACAACATGACAGTAGAAGTCGAGGAAGAAAGAGTAGTAGAAGAAAGAAGAAACAATATGCGTGAAGAATAAGACAAAGTTAGTGATACTTCACAAGAAAGAGTATCAATACCAATATCATTGATAGTAAGTAGTTAGTCAGGAGGAACCAATGCTATATTGAGAATGGAAAATTGAGATACAACATTGAGTATACTTGGTGTTCCATGGGATGGATAAGGACAATGCAGAGAAACATTGGTTCACATGGGAGGCGATATGGTCTATGAAGAGGATCATAGACGAAGCATTGAAGATTGTGCATCTAGAGACCACTTTCAGAGATAGAGATCTGATGTGGTAAATGAAGTACAGGGAAACTGTACTTGTAGGAAAAAAGAGTTCCCTGACAAAAATTAAGAGAGATATGCTTAGGGAGTTGTAAAATCCTAAGTCGGAATCACAATGCATTACTAAAATCAAATAAATAAATATACAAACTCGATAGATTGTATGGGATTATGACTAGCGGTTCAATATAGTGTTAAATCAGTTGCCAAACTAGATTCAATATGTTCAGCATAGGGAATGGTTCATTGCAATTTTTCTCCCCCTCGATTTCCTCTCAACTAGTAGAAGGTGACTACACAAGAAGTAGAGTTGGAAATTGCGATGCGACTGGAAGCCACACTAGGAGGTGGAGAGACACCAATATGATTGGCTCAGGTGTAGTCCCATGTTACAAATCTGATAATGCAACTGCAAGATATGGCAAAGAAGAAGGTGGTGCATGAGAATGTATGGTGTACACATTCTAGTTAGAATATCATCGCATATATGAATGTCCCATGTTGGGAAATTATTTGGCGACGGGTCCGTCGAATCTATTTTCGACTAACCCTTAAACTAAATGGTCTAAGATTTGAAAAACGTGGGGACATATCCCACCCCACTTCCCATAAATGGATAAATACCAAAAGACTTACCATACTCTATTTTGTGAGTTCTACAAATCCATGGGGCACAATGTGAACAACTATCGGTCACTTTAGTTGATGAAATACCATGCCCATGATGCCTTTCGGGTTCAAGAAGAGAAAAAGGTGGTGACCGTGGAGGTGCATAAAGAGGTGGATACCAAGGAGGTGCTCGAGGTGGGTATGTACGAGACCAAGTACAAGGAGACAAAAGAGGTGGAGGAATACCACCCACTTGTTTCAATCACTACAAGGAGAATGCCTTCTAGCATATGTTTTTTTGGAGGGTTTTTGTGTTACAAAATTTGGGAAATTTTTCAAAAAAAAATCTACTACAACCTCCTATATTGGATATAGAGATTTTAGCATAGTTTTTAACGGATGTTCCAAATAAATAAAAAAAATTGGGGGGGTGGAGGTTGTAGTGGATGTTGTTTTTTGCAGTTTTTTTATTTTCAAAATGCACTGATGCACCCTTCATAAAACACCTCGGTGCATACCTAAAAATAAAACGCACCACAATGACCTTACATAAACTTCCCTAGTACATACATAAAACTAAAAAATGCTTCAGTGCGCCATTACATAAAATCTCCCAGTGCATACATAAACTAAAAGGCACCGGTGCACCATTTCATAAAATTACCTATTGCATACATAAAATGAAAAGGAGTTGGTACACCATTACACAAAATTCTCACATGCGTAAATAAAATGAAAATGCACCAGTGCGTTTATAGTTATTATGCCTTGGATTCCTATTTTGTTGTATGTAGCACCAGTGCGCTTTTATTTTATTTCTGTCTCGGTGCTTGTATAATTTGTACGTGTCGGTTCCTATATTACCCTGTGCACCAAAAGCTACTAAAATTTTGAATATTCGAGGTGAGATAGTGCCATTCTTTGTTCTGGAGCATCAATGCTTTTATTACATTTAAAGCATAGGTGCATTTAAGTTATTTAAAGCACTGATGTTGTTATTATATCTAGAGAACCGACGTGTATTTATCACATGCCCACTACAAAATTCTAAAATGAGATATATTATCGTGCGTTATATGCACTAGTGCTTCAGTATAATTAATATGCATTAGTTCTTCAATATGATTTATATGTACCATTGAGTATAAACCCTTAAAAATAATTGGTTTCTATATTATTTCACGCACCATTTTTTGATTTCATAAGAATGCACTGATATGTATATATTTTAATTAATTGTATTTTTTTTACAAATTTTCAGTAATCGTCTCAAAATCAAATATTTTTTATAATAATATTGTTTTTAATATTTATGTTATTGCATTTTGATATAATGATTGCATTAATGCATTATCCGATGAATTACACCTCTATTATTTGCAATAATGTAAATCATTCACATATTAATTAATCAACAACGCAACATTTTACAACATTTGACAATCCAATAAAATAAGAAACCCATTTTATTATATATGAATAAGGGACCCATAGTCATACAAAATAAAAAAATGTAAAGGTACACAACAATCAAAATGGAACCAATATGTAGTTGTTTCACTTATTGGTAACATGTTGTCATGCAATTGGAACATTGTCCACTGCATTAAGAAAAAACCCTGATTTTTACACACATATATTCCAAAACATACAACTTGCAGTAACATTCAATTACATTGATTTTCATTCATCACTTGAACCGATGTCATCTCTCGAGCTGTGTGCATCCATAATTTCTTGATCAGTTGTAGGTGATATTGTACTTTGGTTATTTAAACAAATGTTTTCTTGCTCGACTTGTTTTTGAAGTTCCAAATGTTCATGTCCCATCTACAAACATAGAAATAGAGTGTAATAAGTAAATCTACATTTATAATATAGTAGAATATACATGATTTCATAAATAAAAAAACATACCATAGCAACGAGTTATTCATAAATCATACACATGCTTCCGAAGCTATGCCTCATGCCATGTGCCGAAATATCTTTTGTTGACTTCTCTCCATACTTTGTTTCCTGAATGTTTAATACGCCATGACAAAGTATAGTCGATATAATTAACATAAATGTTTCTTATTGTTCCATTAATTATAAAACAAGGGAAGTTAAACAACATAGCTACTTACAAATTGTTCAATTAAACCTTGATACTTCAACATATACTCACAACTCTCACTTAACTCAATGTTGATCAATTGTTCGGTTGGATTTTCTTTGTATATTAACACCTATTAGAAGACATCCATGGATGAGTGTAAATTAATTATTTAAATAAAAAGATCACAACAAATATGAAAAATTAAGTAATGTCGAAAATGTAAGTACTCACAAACTTTGTGAATAACCCTTTTATTCCTTGTCGTCTTGTCTTATGTGTTGATTGGCTTCCCTTTTTTTTATGCAACAAAACAATTGAAAAGTAGTATTTAATACAATAAATAAATTCAATATACATAAAATAATAAATGAATGATCAAATAACTCTGATTCACGTCTGTGTTGGGATGCATCCTCCTGTGATGCAATTATGTTCATTTCTTTTACCATCTCCTTGTACACTTTTTTGGACATCCTAATCGACATGTATTGGCTTTCCCCTTGTTTTTTCACTTGGAATTTTCATAATCTTCATGAAAAACAAAAAAAAAACACAATATATATATTTTAAATGGACATGAAATTAAATACATCAAAACAAATTGATTTGGTAAATATTGGAACATATTATAGAAAAACATGTTTAGTAATAATACCTTTATATTATTATTTTTTGTTAATGTAAGTTTTTTCTATTGCAAGTCTCACGGGTCTCATTGACCATGGCTCTGGAAACGCTTCCTGTAGTGTATGTATACCTAATTCTTGGAGTCACTTGATTGATTTTTGTATTGTAACTGGAAAGTATATCTATACATTCTTTCCACTACTCAAAGCTCTATAAAACAATTTTCCCCTATCATTAACTTCAAGAACCGCTCCATATGAACTAATGACCAAGCCATCATCATCATTTACATCCTCAAAGGGCCGAAGTGTTGAAGTGCCGAAGAGCCAAAGTGTTGAAGTGCTGAAGGGATGAAGCGTCGAAGAGTTGAAGAGTCAAAGCGTCGAAGAGCCGAAGAGATCTAAACCGTTAGATCTAGAGGATAGGTGGCGTGAATCTATAGATTCCGGGTAAAGACCTGAAGTAAACATCGACCATTGGATCATTCAAAGTATATTTGAATCGTCAGATCTAGAGGATAGGTGGCGTGAATATGTGGATTTTGGGTGAAGACCTGAAGTAAACGTCGACCGTTGGATCATCCGAAGTAAACCTCAAGTGTCAAATTGGCAAATTGAATCTGAGTCATCAGATCAACAGCTTCAGGAAATTCATTCGAGAGTTCTCAGTTGAGATGTGAGATTTGTGAAGTCTGAATTCCTGGAAATCCGAAGTGAATCCCAATCATTCAATCAACCGAATCAGATCTGAGCCATCATATCACCCAAAGTAAATCTCAAGCATTGGATCGCCAAGGTGAATCTGAGCCATTAGAGATCGTCTATTCAGGAAAAGGTAAGGTTTGAGAGTTGAGATTTTCGAAGTTTGAACTTTTGAAAATCTGAATTAAATCTCAACCATCCGATCAGCCGAAGTGAAGTTGAGTCATCAGATCGTCTGAAGTGAATACAAAGCGTCAGATCACCTAAAGTGGATCTGAGTATTGGATTCAGAGGAGGCGTGGTGTAGATATGAGAACTCCGGATAAATATCCAAAGTAATTCATAGTCGTCATATCTAAGGGAGATGTGGATAAAATCTGTGGACTTTGGGTAAAGACCCGAAGTAATCCTCGATCGTCAGATCAAGAGGACACACGTCAGTGGATTATAGCCTTTAGATAAAATCCATTGGGAAAAAGGGTGAAGTTTGAGATTTGATATTTCAGAAGTCTGAAACCCGAAGGAGATCTCGACCGTTGATCGAGAAGAGGGCCACAGGATCATTGATCCAGCTGAAAGGTCAACTACCCGAGGTAAAGGCAGGGTTTTTGATTAGGAGGATAGGTGTTCAAAGATCGTTAATTCATAAGATTGAAGTACGAAAGAGAGCAGGGTTTGAGAGTTGAAACTCCCAAAACCCGAAACCACGAAGGAGATCTCATCCGTTGATTTTGTAAGAGGTTAGGTCTGATCCGTAGGTCTGAGAGGGGCAGATCCGAACCGCTAGTTTTAGAAGTACCACCAATATCGAGAGATTGACGGTCCTGTATCATTGCAGGGATAGGATTTGTGTGGACATTAAAAATTTGAGGGTGGGTCGCAATTCAAACCATGGTTTTGAAAAGAGGACACGTGGAGGCTCGAGGAGAATTGTGGGCCGAAAAGAAGTTTGATTCAAACTGCCTTTGGCCATGTCCGCAATTGCATGGTCCTGTAAGGTCATTTCCCAAGGTCACATCAAGAAGGGGCTTATCCAGAAAAGGAGCTAATGCCCAGTACTTAGATATTTAGCAGGGGAGTGAAAGGGAAGGTCGCAGGTGCCATTAAACCTGCACCAAGGAACCGAAAGGTTCTGTGTTTAATTACATAAGAAGGCCATCAAGGTCTCAGAGAGTCTTTTGACTTTAGAATCATAGATCCTTGACTAGGAGGTTGGACTGGTTCCCCGACTTTCCAAATTAGAAACCATAAATGGAGAATCTGTCCTTTAAGAAAAGTGAAATTTTTTTATGCCCCGTCATGGGTGTGTTACAAATTGGTATCAAATCATGGTTACAACACTTATCCTACTTAGGCTTATGTACGAGTCACGTATGGAGATATCATTATCTACATTTACTCCTTGAGGAGAAGGACTGCAGATGATTAAACCTGTGATTTTGGGAATTCTTGTTGAAATTAAGAAAAAGAATTTCTTCAGCCCTTCCTCAAAGTGATAACTACTCTTACTAGAGTAAGGATATTCTAATTAACATTTATATTAAGACTTGAATGTGGATAGATGAAGGTGGCTAGGTTTTTTCAAGAGAAGTTGAAGCTCGATGATTAGATGACCTGGTGTTCGTAACACTGCTTCTAAGCATGGGCAGTTGGAACATCAGGCACTGATGATGGCTGATTATATAATGGTTAATACCTTTGTGGGCTTAAATAAATCTAATAGGATCAGGTAGGACCCTTGGAAGTTATAGTTACTTCTTTATATTAAACTCAGAGTATATAACTCCTCATGACCAAAGGAAAGTGAGATGGGTAAGACCCTATGGATGCTGAGGCAAGGAGGTTTTCTTGCTAAGATGTTGTTGCATAAAGAGGAAAGTGACCCTGGTTGGTTATAGCCATGAGAGAATGCAACATCAACATGAGATATGACTGTGAGATTAGTCCTATAAGTGATTGAAATATCAAACTTAAGAACACTAATGATGAAATTAAGCTATCAAGTGAATGCATTAGGTAAAAAGGTGCAATAGATGCACCTACATATACATGAATGTGTATACATGATCATAAGGATGCTTGGAAGATCCTTAGAAAAATGATATAGAAGCCTGATATGTCCATGTGTGTGAATGACATGGAAAAGGTGTAAGCAATAAGCTAACATGATGAATACTTAGCTGTGTTTAATTATTCTTGAGTGCATGGGTTTAATGCATTGTGGAGATTCCTAATATGAAGTATGATATTAAGTCCAGTTAGGTATGAATGATATTAAACATGCAAGTGATGCACATGTATGATGAAAGAGTATAGTTGTAGGCAGTGGCACCATATGGTTTCCCTTATGAGTGAAATATAAAGCAAAATTTTCTCTTGTCCAGATTAAACGAATACTATGGATGCATGGCTGAATCCATTTTGAAGAGTCATGAAAGTTTTGTTCCAAGTAATAGCTTGAAGGGAATGTATTCCCTTTCCTCTGGGAATACTAATATAATTAGATAGAAGGGTAAATGAGAAAAGATTCTATGTTGTCATAATAAGAGGAAAATGATTATGCCTTTGAGAATCACATGAGAAGGATTGTGAAAAATCCAGAGTTGATTGATCTTAAAAGTAAAGATGTATGTGGGATGTGAAATATACCTATGACATCTACATGTAGGTTTAGGATTATGAATATGTTTAAATACATCATGGATGTAAGTTAACAAAACTAGAATGCGTATGGATACATAATTAGGTACATGGCAAAGATGCATGTTTATATTCATTAGGGAATATTTGGTAAACAGATAAAAGTTAACTGAAGGTTGAGTCCAACACAGATAATGATGGATATACAATAAGGAAGTTGCATGTTGAAGGAGTTCCCTGTGGAGGAACTGTGTGAAGACTCTGTCAGGAAAACAAAGTCACAACCTTAATGAATGCGAAGAGTTAAGCAGTGAGCCACAAGCTTACACACACACACA
>JZKD02S1744717.1:254774-273182 GCA_000966675.3 Picea glauca | reverse complement strand
TTTTATTAATTTAAATGCTATGGTACTTGCATTTTTAATTTACATGATGACTAATGTGTTTATGATGTATGCCATGTGTAGAAAGAAATAGATTGGAACTGTTGATAAAGACAGTTGCCAATAATGAACAACCTCAATAAGAGGACAACTATGAGAAGGTTCTTGTTGAAATATTGTTGAAGGGATTTTAAAAGTCCCCATGGAACACCACTGATGGGATAATATCAGAGGGGGTGCTAACAACCAAAACTAGTATAAAATTTTCATGTCTATGTGGCACAAGGTATGAAAGGATTGGGTAAGAATCCCTTCTGAAATGTTTTACGGTATTAATGTTATGTATAGAATGTTGAAAGGAAGTTGTATGCCTTGGATACACAAGTAGGGTATGATTACGGAAGGAGAACCTGAATGATGGAGGTGTGAACCTCTGGTAGTAAAGCCTGATTGTAATCCTCGGAAGAATTCATGAAATGATATGTCATGAATACATGGACCAATCAAGGAACGATTGGAAACAAAAAGTTCTCATAGATAGCGTGTTGCATGGAATTGCTTGAAGGAAATGCATGTTTGCATAAATGAAAAAAAATGGATTTCCCACTGAGGAAGGAGAACCTTCCAACATTTCTACTTACATTGTATACGTGTTAGAGAAAACCAAATTTGGGTGGCCATGAGTGTTGGCACCATGGTTATTAATGAAGGATGAATGCTTAAAGGAAGTCATGCGAAACTTTTGAGTTTCATGTGTGTCTTTTTGCGATCGTGATCAGCCTATGGAAGAAGTATGGTCCTGCTGTAAGAATGAATGAAAATGAATAAACCATATGGTGAAAAGCTTGGCTAAAATCCAACGCACCATGTCAAAATACTTGTCGTAAAGTGTGGGAAACTTAAAATCAATGCAAGGGTGCATTGGATATGAATGTGGCCACGAATTTTGGCACATTCATTAAAGTTAGTTGATATTTGAATTACATTCTGAAAAATTTGGTAGGCTCAAATTATGCATAGGTAAGGGATGATGTATCCTTTTCCTTTGTATCCTTGAATAGATGAAAATGACTTGGACTGTTAGTATGCTTGATTTTGAAAAGGTAGTGTGCATGAAAACTAACAATTTGTTTGGTTGAGGAATGTTGAAATTTTAGGAGGAAATGGGTCTTGGATATGGCAGTATTGTAAGCCCATAAGGAATACCAATTGCCTATTGAGACACACTATAAGGAATGGTATTTCCTTTTTGAGAAAGTGAATTTTATTGTTAGTATGAACAATTCCAAAATTGTTTGTGATGATGTTATAAAGGTGCAATAAAATGTATGTGCATGGAAACTAACAATTTGTTTGGATGATTGAAGTTGAAAGTACATGAAGAAAAGGAGTCTTGGGTATGACATCATTATAAGCCCATAAGGAAGACCAATTACCTGCTGAGCCAAACCGCTATGGGAAGGAAAGTCCTATAATTATGAATCTAGTTCCTGTGTGAAACAAATATGAAAACTAAATGTGGAATTTGGAAATTTGTGGGTGACAGATTTACAATAAAATTTTGAATTTAAAATTTTGTCTCATGAATTTATGTATGCCTGCGATATGGGTGAGAAGAAAATATTTGTCCAGAAAGGACAGATGATGAAAAATGGCTACTTCTAAGCCATGAGAAACCCCATGGTAATCCATGATCGCCTAGAGTATATTGTGTTGAGTTAACACAAGATGGAGGGATTCCTTGGAAGAGCAAGTCTGAGGGACGCCTCGACAGAGCAATTTTGAGGGATGCCTCGACTGTAAGACTCGATAGAGTCTCTAGAATTATTTTTTTGCAAGAAAACCTTGGTAAGGCAAGATGGATCACCCGAGGGACTATATAGCAGAGAAGGGGATGTTTGAGCCTGGGCCTGGAGGGCGAGTGACCGTAAGAAAGAGGAGACCTTAATAGTTCTTGTAAACTATTGATTGGGATCATGCACATGATGGGTAGTTCTTCCTGTGCGAGAAAATCTTGGCAAGGAAAGATGGATCACTTGAGGGACTGTATAGTAGAGAAGGGGATGCCTGAGCCTAGGCCTGGAGGGTGAGTGACCACAAGGAAGATGAAACCTTGATAGTTCTTGTAAACTATTGATTGGGATCATGCACCCAATGGGTATGTCAAGGAAAAAAAATGAGCCTGGATAAAAAACCAACCATGTGGATACAAATCCACAAACTGCGCAGATAATTGTTGTGCTAGGATTATGAAATTTCTCCTAGAAATTGTTATGCAATGTTTTCGCATAAGATAATGATTAACGTGCTTGTTTTCCAAGAATTATTATGAAATTTCTCTTAGAAATTTTTATGCAATGTTTTCACATAAGACTATGATTAACGTGCTTGTTTTCCAAGAATTATTGAAAGAAGGTGACCAAGATTAAGGGTCTGAAAAAGGACTTGATTGAGAAAGAAGGATCAATATTTCTGAAACAAATGAATGAGAAATGCATGACAAGTGTTTTTGAGAAAGAACACCGAGGACGATGTTCCTTTAAGGGGGATGGAATTGTAACACCCCTGCTTCCCCCAACTTGTAATTAGTCATAAAATAAGATTACCATGCTAAGGCATGTGGAAAGTGTAAATGTATTATTGTTTGAGTTTCCAATAACTGACTATGGGGGTGAAACCTTGAAAGTATTGGCCATGATATCACTAGAGGAAAGAATGTGAAAACTATAAGAGAGGGTCATTATATCAAATAACCTGAAATTCCCTTGACGAGGATAATAAACCTCCTTTGGATCCCAAAGAGAGAAATTAGTTAATGAAGAAAGGACCAGTGGTTGAATTATCAACCACTCCCATGAATGGAAGCATAAACAAAACTATAGAATGTTAGCCCGAAGTACCACTGGGTATGACAGACCAAGCTGACCGAAGTTCCCTTCTAACAGAAGGAATAGGATGGGTCGAGAACCATCCTAGAAAAAGGAGATACAAATCGATAAGGAGAAAGCGCAGAGCTATCCAGTAGAAAAGGAACAGAAAGCCGTAATATTGATGTTGAGTGAGCATCTGATAAACCTCACCGAGGCCATAACAAAGAATATAATCTCTAAAAGTTTGAAGAGAACAAAACCCGAGCAGAAGTTGAAACAGAGAAAGAGTCCTTGAGAACTGTGAGAGTTCCCTAGTGATATCATGGCTTGGCATGGGGGTGGACAGAGTGCTAAGAATGCATGCCTCTAAGCCTATGGTCGGGTGGAAGGATGAGAATCCATAGTCAATTAGTTGGCTACCACCTGTAATAGATAAGTAATCACATATCTTGTGTATTTAAGTGGTACTGTGAATTAAAGTTGGATGTCCTATGAATGTTGCAGGGATGGATATGTTTTGTTTAATGATTTATACTGTACCCTTTTGTGCCTGCTTGATGTGTAATTAGGCAAGTAGGAAATTTTATGAATCAGACGTGCTTTTATACTCATAGATGCTTGCATCCTATGGTAGGTTAAGCTAGAGCCACGAATAGTGAGTTTTTTGACATTAGGTATAGTTTCACGTACGTATGTCGACACTCCTAGTTGTTATGAGTCCCTTGGGGGAGGGATTCTGTTAAAGCTCAGGAGAGATAGTGCACGTATGCACAGGATCTCTGTGAGGTAGGCAAAGACCAAGAACCACTTAAGTCTCAAAGTTAACTCTCAGCCTTAGATCTGAGGATGCCTAGGGACTATCCCGACCATCAGATCTAGGAGGTAGATGATAATCAAGTTACCATAACTACCCATAACTTAAGAATATAATAGTGGATATGGATGCGAGTCGTTTAATGGGAGGAGAGGCCATCACGATCATCAGATCGACCCAAATACTCACTGGAGTTACCGAATAAAACATCAGCCGCTCGATTTAATTGACAGTTGCGAATCATTGCGGATCATGAAGGTGAAAGTAGCGGACGTGCTAGTTCGTGGCCCACAATTCACTAACATCATTGATCTCATTAGGATGGAATATAAACGACTCCAATTATACCAGGTTGGGAAAATAATTTTCAAAATGTGGAGGTTGAGCTCTCTGATAAAGAGCACCCATGTTGGGGCCCGCAATTACTATGAACCGTCGATCTTCATCAACCTTCGATCTGAGTTTGACGAGATCCTTGAAATGCAAGGAGTGTGTGGAAAATTGAAATCCTCTAAGGATCATGCTTAGAAGAGATAATGCAAGGAGTGCGTGGGGGATGAACTTATTCTAAGTCTTAAAGCTCAGAAGTGATAATGTCCTCAAGAGCGTAAGCGAGACCCAGATAGTTGGGTCCGTAGGAGAAAAGTTCAAAGGTCAAAACATTTGAACACTGACAAAATCTTCCAAGACGAAGAAGTCAAAATCTCAGGAGGAGGAGCAACAACAACCGTCAGATTGGTTGTAGGGAGGAGCCTGGACTGTTAGATCAATGTTCAGTGAACATAGGAAGCCCAGAGGAGATGGAAATATCCCATCCATTGGATCTGAGCATGAAGGACCAGCAGTTGTTGGATCCAGAAGTAAGTGCACTAGCTTTAGCATTTTGGGTGCACAGGAGAGTGGACTTGTCAAATTCTCTAAGTCCCGAAGTAATTAGGGATCGTCCATCGTCAAGGTTGACAGGTGGCATAAGATCCACAACTTTGGAATTTTGTGGACATGGAGGGGAGAAACAATCGAAGTAAATCTTGGTCATTGATCGCTAGGAGGGGTACGTGTCAAGAGGTCACACATTTCGGGTAAACGCACTCCGAAAGAAATGAGTGTATAGGAGTTTGAGACTCTCGAAGCCAAAAGTGTCGAAGTGCCGAAGGGATGAAGTGCCAAAGATTCGAAGTGTTGAAGCACCGAAGAGCCGGAGAGATGAAGCGCCGAAAAGTCGAAGTGTCGAAGAGATCTAAACCATCAGATCCAGAGGACTAGTGGTGTGAATCAGTGGATTCCGAGTAAATACTTGAAGTAAATGTCGACCATTGGATCGTCTGAAGTAGATATGAACCATCAGATATAGATTATAGATGGTTTGAATCTGTGGATTCTGGGTGAAGAAACCTCAAGCGTCAGATTGCCGAAGTGAATTTGAGCCATCAGATCAATAGCTTCAGAAAATCCATTCGATTTTTCTCAGTTGAGATGTGAGATTCGTGAAGTGTGAACTCCCAAAAATCCTAAGTGAATCCAAATCATCTGATCAGTCAAAGCAGATCTAAGCCATCAAATCACCCGAAGTAAATCTCAAGAGTTGGATCACCAAGATGAATCTAAGCCATTAGATACCATCTATTCAGGAGAAGGCAAGGTTTGAGAGTTGAGATTTCTGACATCCTAACTTCTGTAAATATGAAGTAATTATCAACCGTCTGATCAGCTGAAGTGAAGTTGAGTCATCATATCGTTCGAAGTGAATATCAAGCGTCATATCACCTGAAGTGGATCTGAGCCATCAAATTTAGAGGAGGCCTGGTGTAGATTTGATAACTCCGGATAAATATTCGAAGTAATTAATAACTGTCAGATCTAAGGGAGACATGGAGAAAATCTGTGGACTCCGAGTAAAGACCCGAAGTAATCCTTGATCGTCAGATCAAGAGGACACAGGTCAGTGGATTATATCCTTCAGATAAAATCCATTGGGAAAAAGGGTGAAGTTTGATATTTGAGATTTCAGAAGTCCAAAACCTGAAGGAGATCTTGATCGTTGATAAAGAAGAGGGCCATATGACTATTGATCCAGCTAAAAGGTCAACCACCCAAAGTAAAGGCAGGGTCATTGATTAGGAGGACAAGTGTCTATATATTTTCAATTCAAAAGATTGAAGTACGAAAGAGAGCAGGGTTTAAGAGTTGAAACTCCCGAAACTCAAAACCAAGAAGGAGATCTCGTCCGTTGATTTTGCAAGTGGTGAGATATAATCCATATGTCTTAGAGGGGAAGATCGGAAGATCTGAACCTCCAGTTTTAGAAGTACCATTATGATTGGGATATTGACAGTCCTGTCGCATTGCGGGGATAAGAGTTGTGCGGATGTTAAAAAGTTGAGGGTAGGCCGCAATTCAAACCGTGGTTTTGAAAAGAGGACATGTGGAGGCTTGAGGAGAATTGTGGGCTGAAAAGAAGTTTGATTCAAACTGCCTTTGGGCACATCTACAATTGCGTGGTCCCTTAAGGTCATTGCCCAAGGTCACATCAAGAGGGGGCTTATCCAGAAAAGGAGCTAATGCCCATTACTCAGAGATTTCGTAGGGGAGAAAAAGGGAAGATTGCGGGTGGCATTAAACCTGCACCAAGAAACTGAAAGGTTTTGTTTTTAATTAGAGAACGAGACCATCAAGGTCTCAAAGAGTCGTTTGACTTCAAAATCAGATATCCTTGATCGGGAGGTCGGACTGGTTCCTTGACTTTCCAAATTAGAAACCATAAATGGAGAATCTTTCCTTTAAGAAAAGCGAAACTTTTTTATGCCCCGTCATGGGTTTGTTACAATACCAAATGCCCCGTATATAACTAAATAAACCCTATAAAAATCTATTGCTTAAATAAAATAAACCCTATAAAAAATTGTTTCTTAAGAAAAGAGGGGAACCAAAAAAACAAGAAATCTAGGGCTTCTAATACCTAAGGTAACTATGAAATCTATTTTTTTTTACATGCATTGACAATAGTTTGAATCAAATAGGGAAATATTGAAATGATCGGTAGAATGAAATCACATACTTGCAATTTATTCTCTAGAAATTTGTATGTTCCCTATAGATCCCTTCCAAATTTGTCTCTTCAACAAAATCTACCCACTCCAAATTCTTTGATGGTAAATCTCTCTTCCACAAATATTCCCTCTAAATATTTCCAATAAAATAAAATAATGAATAGTGTTTTAATTTATAGACAATTGAATTTCGAAAAAATAAATTCTCGCTCTTTTTTTGTTGTGTCGTTTAACTGTATATATTGTATCGATGCACTACAAAGCACACAAGTGCACTTTGTATGTAAAATAACTTCTAAAATATATATTTAAAAAATAAAATTTGTCGTCAAATCAGTGCACCACATAGATTAATGTGCCCTGGTGCATATATATGTAAAAAACACACTGATACCAATTTTATTGAAAAAATAGAATTGAAAACCTCTGTAATTAAAATTTATAGATATTTCCCTTTGTGGAGGTTCTAACGAAGATCATGTCTCGATGCATTTCATAGTGTAGCATATTGGTGCATAATAAAATAATTAAAAGCATTGATAACTTTTAATATCAAATTCATGAATGTATTGATGATGGTTTTGGCTCAAATGCGGGGAAAATAAGGTTAGGATATCAAATGGTGAATACTTCATATTCTAGATCATTCCATATTGTTGCAAGTTTGTCAATTTCTCCCATGTCGTTTGAAGTCTATATTTTATTATCTGATTGATTTTATGTCATTTATGCATGTGCATTTGAATAATTGTTCATTGAGATTTATAGGATCATAAATCAAGATCGCGTTTGAATGCACAAGATATTCTACCAGTGAAAAAATTATGCAAGCTCTTATCAGGAGAAAGATACAATAGGAAAATGGTTTATGAAAATGGACAACTTCTTTACCCTATCAATTGTAACATGCCATCTTCCAGTAACCTACATCCTAGGTCAATGGTATTACACCATAAATTGGGTCTCTTTTATGACATGCTAGTGGTATGTGGTTGTTCAAAATGTAAAGGGTTCAAGAAGAACCCGCGGCGTCTCACATTGTTTCATTATATTAATGACCAACTACCCAAATTTGATGGTCTAATACCTCCCATAGCGGTTAAGAATCCAATAGGTGATATAGAAAAGACACATAGGAACACTTTCATATGCTCCTTTTTTGAACAGTTGGAAGCCAGATCAACTATGTTTCATACTAAATTGGTCAACTCATATCCTTCTGTTGAGTCAATGGAGAGTTCTTATTGTGATCCAAATTATGATATCAATTCTACCCAAAACATCTCTACTAGGGGATCCAAAAAGTTGTATGAGATAATATAAAAAAAAATTGAAGTACAGACCAAAGTTTGTTCAAATGTTGGAAGGTAGCGATGAATTCCCTCTTCCTATCCATTTTCAAAGTAAATACCAAACTTGTTACAACCAAACTTTGTATGGTGCTTGGTCGTCTTCCATGCCTATGCCCAATGTTAGAACCAAATTCTCTTTTTGTGGTAATAATTATATGATTTTCAAGTCTAAAATAGATGTTGAAAATCTTGGGTTGTTTATCCTGTCACATGTATCCATTCCTCCCAAACAATCAATGGCACTTACTCCATTTTGTGGTCTTCTTTATAGTCGGTCTGATTACTTGAATATTGTTAAATACAAACATGACATTTACATATATATGCTTGAATGGTTATGCTTCTAGAAAATTTAACAATAAAAAATTGTTATATATCGACAATCATCCACGAACTCATGGGAACATTGCAGGGTTCATAAATAGTTGCACGTTCTCATTATTTAGTGCAAATTGTTCCTTTGAGGAACACTCCAATGACAAATAGTTCTTTATGAAAAGGAAGACATACATATGTGTCGTTATACATGCAATATGTAGTTTGTCTCATGGTGACAAGTTGTCAATAAACTATAACTTTCATATACCACCAATTGCTCATAAAAAATGCCTTGCATTGGGTCTACAGTTAGACGTCCCCCTTGGGGCGTAAGAAAAAGATGATTGAGTAATTGTTTTTTTGCATATTCAATGGAACTATGGTAAATGTATTGCTTAAGGTTCGTCACATGTTACAATCATTACATCAAATATATTATATGGGGACTAAGCTCCCTATAACATCTACACATGGACTTTTGTTTATTTTATTTATTGAGTTTTCTTAGTATTTTTTATATTTTAAAATATTAAGATAAAATTAATTTAATTTAATATTCTTTTAACCTTAACAAATTAATTAATTTCTTCACAAATTGTATCAAATACATACATTTCCTTATGAGGAGATTCACAATTAAGTTGGTGGTGGAGTAAAAAATCGTAAAGTCATTTAAAGCAAATTGTGTATATTAAAATTCATTATCATATTTAATAATTATTATTTTTTTAAAATTCATATTTAAAAATCATTATTATTAATGATTTTGTTTTCATATTTAATAATTATGAATATAATATATTTTTTTTTAATACAACAATTATAAATTTAATTATGAACAATTATTATAATGTTATCAATAAAATGAATGAGAAAATAATGATTCATAAGAGTAATTTTTCTTTGTAAACATATTTAATCAACATATTGTATCTTGTTGGAAATTAATCAATTCACCTTGAAGAAGAATTAAACATTATATGGAATTAATGGTTATAATTTTTTGCAATTACAATCCAAAGTAAACGATTTCATAAACTAAAGTTAAACATTATCAGAAAACTTTAAATTCTAATGAGTGATACATCTTAAATTTAATTTAAAAAAAAATAAAAATCATTAGTGTACTTATAATACATTTTGAAAATCAAACAATAAAAGAACCAACATGATTTAAAAAAACACAATATACATGTGTGCTATACTATTTATACATGTGTGCTATACATGATTTAAAAAAACCTTCGAAAAATTATACATGTTTGTTTTCCATGTGCCCCTTTCAGACGAGAAAGAGATTTAGTGCATGGTTTTGGAGAAGAATAAACATAATATTTTTAGCAAGTACATGGGTGAGGATCTCATGGAGGGGTAGGTCAAGGACAAGGAAATGATTAATATTTAGTGATAAGGCATGATGACAAATTTTATACATCATTTGTTGTTTTTCCAAATGTGGTTCTTAACTTCTATTAAATATAAAATATGGACCTTAGATCATTATTGAGGCAGACAAAATATTATAATGAAGACATCCACCAGGGGACTTTCTTTATGAATAGAGAAAAGGAGCACTAGGAAGCTCTAATCATAGATCTTGGCAGTCCTACTTATGCCAAAGTAGGGGCCAAGATGAAGGACTTGGAAGGGAATGGAGTTGATGTGCTCAGTGCCACCAGAAAGGGCTCTGATTACAGATACTTTGGGGCTATGAAATTCCTCCCCATCCTCAAAGAGCTATTCGATAAGCCCCCTCAAGGTGAATAATAGGAGGTGTAGGTATGTAATTTACAAGAAAATTGAGGCCACTTCATATTATGGTTACATGAATGACAAGGATGGTATCTTGGAGAAAGTCGAGCCACCCATAGAGGAGGAGATGTGAGGAAAAGTATTTAGGAAGTGGTAGAGGATCAAGTCCATGCACTAAATTGTGAGAGGCATCAAACATTGACCTCTTTTTTTTTGTCCTAAAAAAAAACCTCCACAAAATTTAATTGTGGAGGTTTGCATATGTAGTTTGTGAATTAATTTTTTTTTGTTCTAGTTGTTCATGCTCCTGTTGTTGCTACTGCACTTGGTATCATCATCGTATATGATTCACATAAAATTCATTTTAGGTAGATATATAAAAATGAAACAAAATTAAAATATAAAACACAAACATATATAACTGATTTGCATTTATCAAAAAATGAAATCAATTTCTATTTTCAAACAAAAAGCGAAAAAATAATTGTAGCATCCCCATTATTATCCCTGGTTTAATTAATGCATAATGTAGTTATGAATGTGGATATATCCCAAGTTATGTAATATGTGAAATGCAGTTTTTTATTTTTAATAAATATAATGTGATACTAGCTGCTAGGAATATGGATGGAGATAGGGGTTGAGTTTTTCACAAGAGAAGAGAGTGTCTAAGAGAGGTCCAAGGGGGAAATGGTTTATGGGAATTAATCCAAACCCAATTTTTTGAATTTTACTATCGTTTGGGGAAACCTCCTACTTATGTTTGAGTGTGTCAGAGCCCAATAATTAAACTCATATAAGAGGGTGGGTGTGAGAGTCACATCCCATAGTTATTGGTAAGCACAAGGAAGAAACAATAAACATTGGGCAGAGTCAACAGTCAATTATCTTGGGAAAATAAAGGAAATTTGTATGGGGATTACAAACAGTTTTTACATAATTAGTTTGGATGAACAACAAGTCAAGAGAAATGAAAAAGAGCACCATATATTTTTTTTTGACGAAAACGGTTATGGATTATATTAAAAGGGTGGCCTAGCCACAAATTCGATTACAAAATAGGCCTCGAATTTCTTTGTGCCTTTCTTTCTGAAAGTCCCTTCTAATCCTATAGCTATAGGCTTTAATCCTGATCTAGATTCATGTAACCTTCACCCGGTACAGAGTTATTTACAGTAATGGCTTCTATACAAAATGCCATTTTGCTGAAAGGATCTTGCTGACAGACTACTGGTGAGCTGGTTTAGTTCATGGGGTCTTGTTTCTAGTCGCTGTTTACTTGAGCCATCTTTGCTTCCAGCTGATCAATTCGTTCTTCAAATTCCTGTTGAGGATTCTTTAGTTCCCTGTGTATCTTATCCAGCTCCTTTGTAAACCCAAGCTTTGCAATGGTGATATCCGCCTCCAGCTTCTCCATTCTTCTTTCAGCTTCTGAATCCAAATTTTCAAGAAAATCCAGCTGATACTGGAGCAACTACTTTAGATTTTCCAATGTTTTATCCATTTCCTTGAGCCTTTATTCCATGTTGGGTTTGTTGGTCGAATATGAAGCCATTTCTGTGCACATCCCCTTTCTGCTTGCTCCTAGCTCTTTTCTGATAGATGCTTCATGCCCTCTCTGCCCTGGATAGACTTGCGATCTCGCCTTGGAATTGGAATGAGAATGGAGTTTCACCCTCTTTTTAATTCCTTCTCCACACCTTCTCATCATTGCCCTTTGATTTGCAGGATTTGTGGGGGATGGGCGCACGGATATCTTGTCTCCCCCATATCTGAATCGCTTCTTCTCATGGTACTAAAATGTCCCTCTCGTCCAACCAAATACTCTGATGCGATCTGGTCTCAACGATTCCCTCGATTTCCTGCTTGCTATCATAGCTTGCATTTGAGTATGAGAGGGAGGATGGATTGAATTTCAAGGGAGTGCCACGCTAACTATCAATTCGTTCACTTTCAATACCCCCCGTTCCAGAAACGTGCCTCTATTGGCTTCCTCATCTGCCTCCCCATTCAAATCCCTTAATACATGAAAATTTTTATACGATTTGAAATTCCTTAGGAGGAGGTGGATCTTGTCAAGAAGGTTATTTAGAATTGCACTTTGAATCTTAGAGTGGTGAATTATGGCCTGTATAATCACTCTGGAGTCACTGATTATTATCAAGTCATGGATTCTGTGATTTTTTGCTTGGATTAGTCCTTGTCAGAGAGCCATGGCCTCAGCTCTGTTGTTGGACTCTATTCCTAAGCCCAATGCGAAGTGTATTATTGTAGCCTCAATGGGATTTTCAATTATCCCCCATCCCCTAGCTCAGCCTGGATTTCCTTTCGAGGCCCTGTCAAAGAATAGGATAGGAGTGTTTATTCCTCTTTTTCAGTTGGAAAAATCCTGCTTGTCTTTCCTGATCTCCCAATCTTCTTTGATTAGATTGCTGACTTTTCTGCCCCTATGACATTGTATCTTGAACTGGCTTAGCCAGCGTTCTTCTTCTTCGTCCAGCGTGTGGTTCTTATTTGAATTATAGAGATAAGGAGAAAATTCACCAAAGAGAGCATGAATTTTGGTGACGACTATGTCTGCACTTCTTTGGCTATCTCTAAAGATTCTATTGTTCCTTTCTAGCCAAAGGTTCCACAGGATAAACTTTGGGAGTATTTTCCACATCAAGAAGGCTTGGTTTTTCCCTTTTATAGCGAAAGGATAGAAAGATTCCCAATGGAGAAGGAGACTTCTTATATCAGGGGGAAGATTTAGGGCTCTTTGGGTTCCTGTTGCTAGCATCCAGACTTCTTTTGAGAAAACACATTTGAGGAGGAGATGATATATGGATTCTTCTACAAGTAGGCATAAGGGGCACCTGTAGGGTCCTTCCCAACCCTGAATTTTGAGGTTCTCCCCTGTTTGGATGCTCTTGTGCACCAGTTTCCAAATGAAAAGGTCAATTTTTGGGATTGATTTGGACTGCCAGATTGCTTTCCAGATTGCCGGATTAGGCAAGGTAGTGGGGACGCTATTGAAGAGATGGTATCCCTTTGCAGTGGTGTAAGCCTTTGCATTCCCTCCCCAACCTTTTGATTCTTTGCAAGGAAACTCTAAGCTTTGGTCCTTGGCCCCCCTAAAGTATTTCCTCCAGAGCGCTAGTTTGCTCCAAGTTGGTTTGCCAGTGACCATCCTCCAAAGTAACTTTACCCCCAGTGCCATATTTTGAGCTCGGGTTTGTTTAAAGTTAAGTCCCCCTTCCAGGCTTATCAAGTGCAATTTCCTTTGAACCTGCTTCCCTCCTTCCCACAAGAAGCACCTTTGAAAAGATTCAATTTTTTGGATGACGGTGGAAGGGGCTAAAAGTAGCGAGCTCTGATAAATGGGGATGTTGGTCACCATAGATTTCATCAGCACTACCTTCCCTTCTAAATTTAACCAATTCGCCCCTGTTGTAGGAAAGTCTCCCTGCGGACAGGTAGATCGCCTCTAGAGCTTGACCTTAACTCTAGACAGAAAATGCTTAACATGGACATTGACTTCCTTTCAAATCTATCTAAACTAACACATGAGAAGGAAGGATGACAAAAGTACCTTTTTATCGACGTTTGTCCCTGCACGCTCCAAGTTGCGCTCCAATCCTTTGCTCCTTGCTGAGTTCTGCAGACAAGACAAGATACAACCGCTTCCTACTCTATTGATATTAGCTTGAAAACAGATCTATCAATTAATGATAAGTTCATGTGACATTAGACACAAACTAGAAAGAAATAGGCCAAGCGTGTCATATTGATGAGAATAACGACAACAGTACTTACAATCATAGATGCGAATGCGACAACTTCGTCAAGTCCCCTTCGTCTAACCCTTGCCTGAAAGCTCCACAACCTGGATAAGATCAGCTTCACTGATCACTCTCCTTTGGCTGACTGTGAGTTTCCTCCAAGATCATAAGTTTCATATCTTCAATTCTTCCCCCCTTTCCACCATCATAGAGCCTGTTTATATAGGTTAAGAGGAGCTTAACCTCTTGAGTTATCTTTAGAACAAGTTGAGAACCTTCTCCTTAGATTAGGGATCTCTTGATGAAACCAAGAATTCGAGCACAACTGCCTCCTAATCTCGAAAGATCCTCCCCTTATTCTCCTCAACGGGCCAACTACTACCTCATATTAGGCAGCGCTCCCTTAGAAGGGGCATCAGAGCGTTGTAACGCTCCTTGGTAAGCTTTAGAGAAGCGCCAATGCTCTCAAGATGAGCAACACTCCTTCAAAGGGGGATGGGGAGCATTATAACGCTCCCTGAAGCCTTGTAGAGGAGCGCTAGCGCTTCTGGGGCTGAAGCAGGGGAGCAAGCCCCCTAAAAACCTTTGTTTCAGGGTTCCTTTCAAGTGTCAAGAGTTATTTGACTTCAGTAAACTAGTTCTCCTCCTTCAAATTAGTCATGTGAGATGTTATAAGTGTCTCTTTAGTGTTGTTGACATGACAGTATGTCTGAACATCATTTGCGACACTAGTGACCAACTTGCGACACTTGCAAAAGTTGTAGGGAAGATGTGACACTTACAACAATTGAGAGGGACATGCGACACTTATCCAGCTGAGCAATTTTGACGTGTAACAGAATGCCCCCAAAAGTATGAAGTTAGAAGATGCCAATTGATAACTGAAATACTTTGTAGATGTTCAAGCAAGGGTCTAGACTTGGAGAACCTGACGGAAGCTGCACACAAACATCCAACAAATATCATGACACATTTCAAAACCCAAGGCAGGCATACCTATGCTTGGGTGATCAAGACTTCGTAGGATATGGCCGCCATAGAATACACTGCGAATCCATAATTGTATTGATAAAAAGGTATAGCCACCAAAGATACAATGTGGATCTATACTCTGATGACTCGGATTGATCGTAGCCACGAAGAATACACAGTGGATCTACGAGATGACAAGACATAGCCACGACCAATACAAAGTGGATCTATGTAATAGTGTATGTGTTCTTTGTCCAATGGAAATTCCTTCGCAGCCTGGGCGAAGCATATATCAAAGTGATGGCTCAACCCAAGGTCTTCTTACCAATCCCAATATGGTATGATTATGACCATGTGAATGGATGTCTTGACATCGAACATGGAAAAAACCACTTGATTACCGGTCAGTGGTGTGAACTGTTAACAAGCGTGAGGGAGATCACCATTAATGTCAATGATTCCCAAGGTACCCCAGTACATTCTAGCGAATGTGAATAGATGAGCTGAGGTCGAACATCCGTGGAATCATTCGATCAGGGGTCAATGATGTAAACCCACTGTTGAATGTGAGGAGGCCTGCCATTGAGGCATGCAGGTCCCAAAGTACTAACTGGTTTCTAAGTCTGATTCCCGGATAATGTGTTGGAGTCGATAGGAATAGACTCGTCGAGGGAGGGCCTTGATGTGTCCCCCACCAACGACACAAAACAGACATGGAGATGTAATTGGTAGACCAAATGGACATGGATAGACACTGGTTTTGAGGCAAGATATTTGGGATGGCTGACTCTCGAGGCAGATACTTCCCTTGAACACTGAGGCACAACAGCAAAACACGACATGGACCAAAACTATGCAATGGATATTGTGACTTACGTCGGGTGACCCAAAGGAGTGAAAGGAAACTCAAAGGATTGGCTCAGTGCATAGGTTCAGCGGATTATGATATGTGTAGATGTCAAAGTGCCATGTTCAAGGGCGACTCTAAGAAGTGCTGGATGATGTTCTCAAGAGACTGCTTGGCTTGCTCCTTTCAATTTTTCCCCCATCCAGATAGATGAGTACCTATTTTTGATTTAATGAGCTCGAGGAGGATAACACATGCTCGATATAACTCACCTTCGGTAAGTCTCTCTTCCTTTGTTTAACGAATCGAAAGAAGTAAGGGTTCGATCCCATATGGGCCTGTCGATGTGTCTTTTAACGAGTCCAAAGACAGAAAACTCGAAGGTTTTTTGGGATTATAGAGTTTGGAAAAACACTTAAAAGAGAACTCTCTCTGTTCCTTTTTCGTACAGTAGTCCAATGAGACCGAAAAAGGGTTAAACTATCACTCAAAAGACGCCCTTTCTGACTTTTTAACGAGTGTGAAAGGAAGCAAGGTCACTCAACAATCTTTTCATATTTAGAGAGTCTGAAAAGGGTTTAAAGTAGAATCCAGGGGGGTTCCTTTTTCATGTGTTCGTATCCGTACGGGTCTAAAAAATAGATAAAATTTTACCCGATTACGTTCTCATATTGTTGAGCTCAAGAACGAACTAAGACTATGCTCATAAATGCGACAAGGTGAATGACTCATTAGAACTGCTAGGAAACCTGCGATGCCAGAAACTACAAACCAGAGTTTAGTGAAGCCATTTACATCATTAGAGAAACCCCAAAATGACCATACCTTATAAAAAATGAAATTTTATAAATAACAATTGATCTAAAAACTCATTTACCATTTCATTTGCAAGGATTTTTGGAGTAGTGGAGAATCTCAATTTGAAGCAAATCTTGTTTTTCTCGCTGCCGGAGCTACGATCGATCATTTCACTCATCGTTCGAACCAGGTAGGTGTTCATCCTTTGCTCTTTCAATTTCATGGTTTCAAATTGATTTTCATGGCATTATTTATTTAAAACACAAAGCCCTAGGTCGCCCCTCTTTGAACCAAATTGGCCTCTTTTTAAAAATTAATAAAATAGGGGGATTCTTTTACAAAAATGTGTTAGAGAAGGGTTGTTAGGATGTCTACACCCTTGCAATCGATTGGACCGATCGTTTTTAGTAAAATAACTCATGAAAATTCCCCCCAAATGCCCACGCAGGCCCCCAAAGTTGTTTTGCATTTCTAACATGTTTTTATCATTATTTGGCAAATATTAAAGGGCGTGGTGGTTAAAAAGAGTGAGTGGTTGCTTTTAGATGACATGGGAATTTTGTTTCATGTTTTAAAATGCTTTTGAAAATCGTCGAAATTGTCAAAAACGTGGGAATAACGAAATTCTTGATTTTTTTTGTTTTGTAGGCAACTTCGGCAATCATGATTGAATGGAAAGAGAGGGAACATGAGATGGATGATTTAGCTGCTCTACAGAGTCCTCGTACGCGGGCCGCTTTGCGAGCCTATGGCTTGCTCAAGTTTTTCAAATTGCAAAAAATGAAGAGAGAGATTCTATTGCTTGAGCATGTGATTGGCCTTTGGGATGTTGCGGAACACGGATTCCGTATCGGCACACAACTTCTAGGCATTGAGTTGGAAGATGTGTACTTTTTGACCAGCCTCTCAAAAAGAGGGGTCCCCATATCTTTCGTTGGGCAGAGGGCATTACCTGAGTAGGTGGACGTGTATATGGCATGCCACTGCATCCCGGGAGCAAGGTTGGTAGGGGGCAGGATCCCTATCAATGATATATGAGATATGCCTCTCCGGTCTATATTATTTGCTATTATGAGCATGACGAGTAGCACTAGCGCTCATCTGGCATCAAGATCACAGGTGGCCTATGGTGTTCAGTGTTTGGAACCAACACTGTTCAACTGGAGTGCAGCGTTCCTTCGGAATGTGAAGGAACAGATCTCACGGTGCAGGACTGGTCAGAAGCAGTTTGGCTATGGCTCATTTTTGGTCTCGTTTTTCTTAGAGCGCATCCCTCAGATGCAGCCTCAGATAGCACTGGCAGTACGACCAGTGAACGAGCCTCGGATGGAGAGGTGGACTAGTCTGTCTCCGAGGCTAGTTTCGGAGTCAGAGTTCGACTTCACTGGTGATTTCTTTGCCTGGATGAGACGACAGTACCTCTGGATAGAGGACTTCCCTTATGCTGATGTAGACTTCTGTGGGAGTATGGACTTGATTTTGCCCGCGGGGGAAGACTGGGATGCATCAGGTAAGAGACTAAGCCATACCTTGTCTAGTTTTTTTTTTTTTTTTTTTTTAAGTTTTTGATGTATTTGTATTTTTTTTGGGTATGTAAAAGAGTTTTAACAGATGTTTTGTTTCCAACATGTAGACAAAGGAGCAGTGCGCCCAACTGATATACCAGTACCAGGGCATCGTGGAGGCACCCCAGTTGCAGCAGACCCAGCAGTACCGGTGGTGGGTTTTCGGGAGGTTGAGAGGAACCTCCAAGGCCTTACGATGGGTATCCCTCCTCTGCGGAGGGGGGATGTGCCTTTACATATGCAACGACACACTGCAGGGGTACCAAAGAATATCAATTCTCTATTGAGGCATGTAGTGCGTGCAGTAGTATG
>JZKD02S1744717.1:223210-253294 GCA_000966675.3 Picea glauca | reverse complement strand
GGTTTTTGAAGTGTGCACCGTGGTCAGTGACAATGGCACGTGGTACACCAAAATGAGTTATGATGTGGTTGAAGAGGAAAAGAGCTGTAGTACGGCCATCATTCAGGAAGGTAGGTATAGCCTCATCCCATTTGGTGAAGTAATCGACGGCGATGATGATGTAACCGTGCCCCCCGGCTGAGGTAGGCTTACATTGCATGAAATCAATGCCCCATTTGGCAAAGGGGCCGATGGCGATAATTGGTTGCAGCATCATAGGGTGGGTACGTGCCTTCTTGTTAAAGATTTGGTAGGGTGGGAATTTCTTGACAGCCTCGATACAATCTTTGAAAATCGAGGGCCAAAAGTAGCTGGCACGTAGGATTTTTTGGGCTGTGGCCATACTGGAAAGGTGGTCGTCATAGGCGCCAAGGTGACAATCATTCAAAACACGTTCAACCTCCTCATGAGTCAAACATCGCCGAAGGATGGTGTCGATACCACGGTGGTACAAAGTGTCGCCGAGGATGATATACCGGCGAGAGTGATGACGAGAGATGTTGGGCTGAAAACGTTGTGTTTGAAGGTAGAGGAGAATGTCTCCGTACCAAGGATCAGAGGTGCTGATGAGGAAGAGAGATTCATCGGGGAGAGAATATATAGGTTCGATGTTTTCATTGGCAAGAGGAAGAGCACAGATGAGCTTGGAAAACACCAAGGATTTTTTGGCTTTCACCTTTGTAAACTCAGGATCAAATTCTTGAAGAATAACAATCCATTTCGAATATTTTCCCCCAAGTACTTGACGTGTCAGGACGTGGTACATGGGGTTGGAGTCTGCGATTATCGTGGTGGTGCGTAATAAGATGTAATGGCGGAACCTTTGGACAGCAATGACAGCTGCCAGAGCTAGTTTCTCAACATGCGAATATTTGAGTTCAGGTCCAGATAAACTCTTGCTCAGATAGTAAATCACATGTTCTTCGTCGTTGGAGTCTTCTTGGACTAACACCATTGCGATGGTGGAAGTAGAAGCGGTCAAGTAAATGATATAATCCTTTGTATATTCAAGTGGATGTAACAAAGGTGCATGGGTCAAAGCGTGCTTGAGAGCGTCGAATGACCGTTGAGCTACGTCATCCTAGATGAAAGGGATGTTCTTTTGCAGTAACCGCATAAATCCTTTAGTGATCTCGGCATAATTGCAGATGAAACAGCGAAGAAAGTTTGCTTTGCCTTGCAAAATTTGGAGTTGGGTTAAATTGGTGGGTGGAGGTAAGGCTAAGATGGCCTTGATCTTTAAGGGGTCCACCCTAATCCCATCTTTGGAGACAATGAAACCGAGGATTCGACCGGATTCGACAACGAAAATGCATTTGTGTGGGTTCAGATGAATACGGTAGAACCTACATCGCAGAAAAATCACGCGTAAGTGATCAATGTGATCGGATCGATTTAATGAATGTGCGGGTAAATCATCAAGATATGGTTCTACGATATGTTTGATGTCGTGAAAAGCATATGACATGGCTCGCTGGAAAGTGGCTCCAGCATTTTTAAGGCCAAAAGGCATCTTTCGGTAGGTGAAAGTTCACCAAGGGCAGATAAAGGCTGTCTTGTGTTGATCTGTAGGCAAGATTTCAATCTGGTTATATCCAGAAAAGCCATCCATGAAAGAAAAGATTACACTCCCCACGCAGTTATCGATGATTTGGTCAATGAAGGGTGTAGGGTAGTTGTCCTTGGGACAAGCTTTGTTGAGATCTCTATAGTCAACGCAAACATGGATGGTCCCTTGTTTCTTAGCAACCACAACGAGGTTGGAGACCCATTCGGTTAGAGGGACGGGATAGATAAAGCCAGATTTTAGAAGTTTTTCAACTTCTGCCTTTATAGCTGCGACTTTCTTGGGATGAACCGGGCGAAGCTTTTGCCAAACCGGTTTCGCATCAGGGTAGGTTTTGATTTCGTGTACGATGATCGAAGGATCGATCCCTGGCATTTCCTCGTAACTCCATGCGAAGACATCACATAATTCCTTGAATAAAGCGGTGTAAGAAACCACTTCGTCGGGTGTGCAATTAGCACCAAGGTTGATGTTTTATATGTCAATCGTGACGGTAGTAGATATGTTACCCATGTTCCCCTCAGAGAGAGTATCTATCATGAGAATAGGAGATTGCGGAGCTTTGGTAACATCGGGGGGGAAGACAGATCATATGTCTTGGATTTCTTCCAGAGGTGGAAGAAAAGAGGATCAATGGTGGTTGTCATCCCATGGGAGATCGTCAATGCTAAGCATTTCCATGATTGATTCGTCTGAAGGAAAAATATGGGAAATGTAATTGACGAGGGATTATAGGGAATCTAACCAAGAGGGCACCGAATAAGTATCGTGTGACAATGAATGTGAAGTATTCGACGAGGGAGAGGCAGATTGAATAGCTATGTATGCGGCTTCGGCTGGGCTCAGTGGCAATGTGTCGCCGAGCACATCGAATTCCAAAGGACTAGGCACAATCCAGGGGTCAAATGATTCCAAGGATTGATAAGGCAAATTCAAGATCATATTGACGATGGAAATATGATGTGCAGTAGGTGGAAGTGGTGTAGGGAAGGTATCCATGAGGCTAGAATCTTTCAATAAGCCAACACCAATGCTTTCATACGTAACCGGGTGGTCTCCCAGAAAAGGAATGCTGTTGGTAGCAAGGATGCGAGCGTCGGGTGTGCAGAAATCAAGCTGATCGATGGTAACAATTTTGCCTTGATGGGGAAATTGTACACATCGAAACACCGATGAGGCGACGACGGTTATCATGTAGAACCAACTTCTTCTGAGTAGTAGGTTGTAATCAAGGGGGGCATCGACCACCTCGACGTCAACAGTAACAGTTTTTCCGCCCAACTGAACGGCTAAGGATTGTAATAATCCGTGAGGATGAAAACCTCGTCCATCAAAAGAACGTAACATGGTAGCAGATTTGTTAAGGGTAGGTGATTTCAAGCCTTTCCAACAGGCTAGGGACATGACACAGGTGGAGGCTCCCTCATCTAGGATAGTCCGGTGGATTTGTTGATTGTGAACAACCACATCAATTTGGAACGCTAGTTGGTGGGAGAGTCGCAGTTGATGATCATCCAGATTAAACATGAGGTAGTTTGATGACTCCGGATCGAAAGAACCAATAGTGGCTAAGAGTGTTCTATGTTGGCTGGGACAGTGTTGTAGAACTTCCAAGGCAGACATGGCACACGGGGCTTGGGCCAAATCTTCTACGATATTGTAGTTTTGGGCAGCCCGTAAATTGGGATTGAACATAGATTTCCAGATGGTGCTCTTAGGAGGGCGTAGAATGGAGTCAAAAGAAAGTTTCTCAATATGGAGTGGCCCGGATGGAGGGATAACAGATGGAGGATTGGCGAAGGATGGCAACGGGTCTGATGTAGAACCGTTAGCGATTTTCAGTTTATCAGGTTTAACTCGCGTGTCATATGTCGCAGAGCAAGTTGTTAGATTAACTCCATTAAACATGTAAATGTGGGCACTTGTCGACGCCTCATCATGGGGTTGGTTGGAGCTGCCCCCTGGCGTGGGGGTTTGTGCAACCAAAGATTGTTGCTGCGGAAAAGGATGAGTGAGCACAGCGGGTTGTGAATTTCCCTTGAAAAGTTTGGCCACTTCATCGTGATGTGGGCAGTCTTGAGTGTAGTGATCGTCACCACAAATGAGACATGGGAATTTTGGTTTTTGTTGTGGTTGTTTTCCAGCAGTAGGGGTTTGCGGTTGGGTCTTGGGTTGCTCATTGTTGTTGTTATTCTTTGGTTTGTTTCTCTCTTTCTTCTTGCCCCCAAGCTGTTGTGAAGGGGTTGACTGGACCGCATTCACATCAGAGACCTGAGTTTGAGGTGGGGTAGAAGAGGGTGCAGTCGAACTGGTGGCAGCCATGGAAGCGGGCCGCTGGATTGTTCCAGTAGACTGGGTAGTAGATTGAGTTTTGACGGAGCCAATAACTCCATCCGCATGCAAAGCAGTCGATGGTTTGGATGGGTCATTAGTGGCACGGGTAGCGTTCGGTATCAACTCATATAGAGTACCGGATTGTGAATAGACTAAGTCTAAGTACTGAGCCCGCGCGATGGCTTCTTTCTCAGTGACTACGCCACCCATGGCAACATCTCGAGCAATCTGGGGTAATAGTGATTTCGTGAACCATTCTGCTAACAATTGGTCAGGAATGACCACTTTGATTAGCCTTCGTTGACGTCTCCATTCATGGATATGATCGGAGATATGTATGGAAGTTGTCTGATGAAGAGAGGTTAATAGTTCAGTACCCGTCTCATACCGAATGGGTAGTTGGAAATGTGTGAGGACGGACATGACAATGGAGTTGAAATCGTGAAAGGATGCGCATGGTAATTCAATATAACATTTCGCTGCTAAACCTGTGAGCATTCGTTGGAAAAGACGCAAACAAATCGAATCGTCCATGAGGGAGTTGGATGAACACCACAAATGGAAGGTCATCATTGTTTGGGTCTTCTCCAGGCTTTCCGTCGAACTTTGGGATATCAGAAGGAAGTTTAGCTGGGATAGTTGGCCAAACTGGAGAATGATAAATGGGATCATTCGTTAACCGAGACAAGTCTGGGAGGTCCAGGGTGGCTAGAAAAGGTAGTTGTCGGTTAACCTGTGGGTAATGCTGGTGTGGCAAAGGGACACCAGTGGGGCCCAATACTGGGTTATGTGGATAATTATAACTCGTGGGCCCTCTCATGTGAGGTTGGTTTTGACCAAGGTACATAGGATTCGAGATGTTTTGAGAAGTGTTTGTGAGCAGAGGATAACCGGATGGGTTTTGTCGATTATAGGGTGGGTTTGGAATTTGTCCATAAGGAGGTTGTTGCGGAGTCTAAACATTTTATCCTGTGGAGGCATGCGAATTTCCTTGAAAAGGGATGCTCCACGGGTTGGGTGCGGTGGACACATTTTGTCCTTGTGGTTGATGGTGTACTCCGGATTGAGGCTACCCCCCAGCATGAGGGTGCCCCCCGAATGGAAATTGTCCTCCAATGGGAGGATGCCCCACAGCATTGGGGTTCCCTCCGAATGGAATTTTTCCTCCAATGGGAGGATGCCCCCCAGTTTGAGGTAGAGTTCCCGGGATCTACAAGCCAGACGTCAATGACGAACCGGTGCCACCGATTGGGTTAGGACCACCAAGACCAGTCCCTCCGGGTTGTTGGATAGGTATGGAACTTCCCGGTACAATTTGGGTAGTGGTTTGGGCAGTGGTGGTAGTGGAAGCATTCAATGCCCTAAATCCAAAAGGGAGTGTAGGTCTTGGTGTGGCAGGTGTGCCAATTGGGGCTTGATTAACTACCGCATTACCGGCAGGGATAGTCAGAATGTGCGAGGCCATTGTCGAATGGGCTGTCTGGAGGGGAATGGTAGACCTTGGGCCAACGGACGGTATGTTCGGACCAACGGTTGGTGTGGTTGTAAAAGTGGTAGTATCGGTGAAATCATTTGGGGGTACAGTATAAGAAAAGGGTGCATCGACACCTTCTACTATTCCATAAAGATCTCGCACCAAGCGCGGTGGACTCCGAACAACGTCCGCAGTCCAAAATGGGTCACTGGCTAAAGGGTTTTGAGAAGACCCAGCTGGAATGTCAGAAGGATGGATGACCACAAATTCTCCAGCGGAATTCAGGTGGAGGATCTGTCGTTCGTATCCCTTCGGAATGCGATAAGCTTCTGGAGATTCTGAGACAATTCGAAAATTCTCCAAAGGGATGGGAACTTCTTCCTGGGAAGTTATAGCATTATGAACCTCACTTTGTTGAGGAGATTCCTCCGTAGAATGAGGGGGTAAAGGGGTGTTTCCTTCCATATTCTCTGGAGGAAGTCCCTGTAGCCTCCGCGAGCAGCGTGGAGGGCCAATGTTGGAAGAAAAGAGTTGGCGAAAAAATCTATGGCCAACTAACGAAAAGAAATAGCACATGCTAAAAAATCTAAGAATCACAACCAAGAAAACAAGACCTTCTTTTGATGACCGTACTAGTTGGTGATGAAATCCAACATTGCGTGATCAAGTCCAGAAGGGGCGGGGATAGGGTGGAACAGTTACAATGGTGACCTACTTAATAGACTTATGCCTTGGTGCAAGCTTCCACGCAGTAATTGTGGATTTACCCTCCAAGGAGCCCAAGTGAGTTTGACCAATGTCTGTTCTAGGTATAGTGAGACTTCCCTTCACTGTCACCGTGTGTAAGACCCTAAAGATTATGGCCACTAAGGTTACCAATTCACAATTATCCCCTGGGTGGGAACAATCGACAGTCCGATCCAAATGTACAGGCAGGGTATCAAGCCTGAAACCAACTAAAAGGCTTCCACGCAGTAATTGTGGATTTACCTCAAAGTGATCCCCATAATACGATCTGACCACCACAATCATTTAAACCATGGAGGGTTAGTCCCCGTAGCTTACTCGAATGCGACCTCGTGCATAACCCTTGTGTGAGAGGGGGATCCCAGGCAGACTTATACGATAATTGGATTTGACTCTCCCTAACTCAGGATGCTACTGTTTGTTTTAGAAACTTTGGAGAGTTATGCTCACATCCCTAATCCAAAGTATTAATCCTAGTCTACTGTTGGTGGAGGATCCTAGAAAAGAAAAGTTTCTAGATAACTTTTAATTAGCGTTGATTTTTATGGCTGTTCTTTACGCAAAGGGGTGCATGGAAGTGAAACAAATGGAATTATGACTCAGACCCAAAGAGTGCATCAAATATGATAAGCAGTCATTTCCTTTCGATGAACATCTATCTAAGGGAGAGAGAAAGTTCTTTTCACTAACAAGCACAAATACAGAATGCCCTCAAATGATTCTTTTCTCAATCAAATCCTGATGTAATGCAAAAACTTTTAAATGCCTTCTAATATGCACAATCAATCATAAAGATGTCTTTTATTGTTTGCATATGGATGATGATCAATACAACACAATGCTTGTCTTGCTAATTATCTTCTTGGTATGAATGAAAACCAATCTAGCACAAGCAAAAGTCACATAAACAATACACCCTTTCGTAGCGATCAAAATGAAAAAGCGAAAGAAAAGAAACAATCAAAGAGAAAAACAAACTTCACACCCAAAAGCAAAAGTTGAAGAACAATGACCTTGACTCAAATCAAGATAAAGAGGTCTGTAGGCCTTTGATGACCTTCACTAGGGTTTTTACTCAGCTGATGAGGAGAGAAAAATGATGCATGGGTTTCAAATTTCACTCAACAGGAAAAACTCAATGAAAATGGTGAAGAAGGCTACAAGATCCAACTAATGAGACATTTATTCTTCAAAAAGACATATGTCAAGGCTGAAAGGGAAGAAATATTGACTCACAAGGTCACTCAGCAGAGGAGACATAGAGGCAAAACCTTAACACAACAATTCTGGAAGGTTTTTTGAGCCAAAGAGGGCTGGCACTCTATTGCCAAGGGCAAGGAGCATTATAGCACTCTGTGTAAAGGTATGGGGGAGTGTCGGCACTCTGTTAACACTAGGACAGGGGCGCCAGGGTCTAAAAGCCCCAGAAATGTAAAAAACTTCCAAAAATTGGGATTCAAACTTGACAAGTATGCTGAGTGTGATAAGGTAAGGAGCCAATCAACTCATGAAACTAATCAGAGAGGAGTGAACCAGGTCTGAAACAATCAAGGTATAGAACAAGGTCAATGAGGAGAAAAATCCAAACAAGAGGTTTTGATTTGAGGCTATCTCCCCAGTGGTGTCGCCAGTTTCTGTTGTAGGAAAATCTCCCTGCGGACAGGTAGATCGCCTCTAGAGCTTGACCTTAACTCTAGACAAAAAATGCTTAACATGGACACTGAATTCCTTTCAAATCTATCTAAACTAACACATGAGAATGAAGGATGATAGAAGTACCTTTTTATCGACGTTTGTCCCTGCACGCTCCGATTTGCACTCCAATCCTTTGCTCCTCGCTGATTTTTGCAAACAAGACAAGATACAACTGCTTCCTACTCTATTGATATTAGCTTGAAAACAGATCTATCAATTAATGATAAGTTCATGTGAGATTAGACACAAACTAGAAAGAAATAGGCCAAGTGTGTCATATTGATGAGAATAACGACAGTAGTTCTTACAATCGTAGATGCGAATGCGACAGCTTCATCAAGTCCCCTTTGTCTAACCCTTGCCTGAAAGCTCCACAACCTGGATAACAGCAGCTTCACTGATCACTCTCCTTTGGCTGACTGTGAGTTTCCTCCAAGATCATAAGTTTCATATCTTCAATTCTTCCCCCCTTTCCACCATCATAGAGCCTGTTTATATAGGTTAAGAGGAGCTTTACCTCTTGAGTTATCTTTAGAACAAGTTGGGAACCTTCTCCTTAGATCAGGGATCTCTTGATGAAACCAAGAATTCGAGCACAACTACCTCCTAATCTTGAAATATCCTCCCCTTATTCTCCTCAACGGGTCAACTATTGCCTCAGATTAGGTAGCGCTCCCTTAGAAGGGGCATCAGAGTGCTGTAGCGCTCTCTGGTAAGCTTTAGGGAAGTTCCAGCGCTCTCAAGATGAGCAACGCTCCTTCAAAGGGGGTTGGGGAGCGTTGTAACGCTCCCTGAAGCCTTATAGGGGAGCGCCAATGCTTCTGGGGCTGAAGCAGGGGAGCGCTCCCCCTCAAAACCTTTGTTTCAGGGTTCCTTTCAGGTGTCAAGAGTTATTTGACTTCAATAAACCAGTTCTCCTCCTTCAAATCAGTCATGTGAGATGTTATAACTGTCTCTTTAGTGTCGTTGACATGACAGTATGTCTGAACATCATTTGTGACACTAGTGACCAACTTGCGACACTTGCGAAAGTTGTAGGGAAGATGCGACACTTACGACGATTGAGAGGGACATGCAACACTTATCCAGCTGAGCAATTTTGATGTGTAACAACCCCCCAAGAGGAAAATTTACTTTTTAGTTTGTCTATCAGATGGTTCTAGTGAGGTTCTTGGGGAAGATTTAAAAATGGGGATTCCCAGGTATTTGAAGGCCTCCCAATTTGTGTGCCCTTCCATCCCTAGAACTCTTGTGATTCCCAGCATCTCATTTGGTGTGATATTCCATCCTTAGATTTTTCTTTTGGCTTGGCTTATTTCACTTCCAGAGATTGCAGCATAAACTTCCAGAGACTGCAACATAAGCATCCAGCTCTTCCTTAAACTTTTTTTCTATTATTGGACTTGCTCCTCCCAACAGCAATGTGTCATCCGCAAATTGTGCGTGGTTTATTTCTTTCACCCCTTGCACGATTCTTAGTCCCTGGAGGTTTTTGTGAACTTGGGAGTTTTCCAGCTGGTAGCTTAGGACTGATGCTTGGATTGCATAGAGCAGGGGCGAGAGGGGGCACCCTTGTCTTAACCCCCTGGAGGCTTGGAAGAATTTTGTTACTTTCCCATTCACCAACGGGTCTTTCCAAGGTGATCCGATACAAGATTTTATCCAGTTTACAAATGTCGAATCAAAACCAAACTTTCTCATGACTTCAAATAAGAATTCATGTCTAACCCTATCAAAGGAATTATTGAGATCCAGTTTAATGATCATACCTTTGTCTTTTCTTCGGACACTTGAGTGAAGGGCCTCTTGAACCAGGATGATGTTATCAACAATATGCCTTCCTTTGATGAAGCCTCCTTGGTTTTCAGGAACAATGAGAGGGAGGATTGGCTTGAGACGATTGGCTATAACTTTGGTGAGAATTTTATAGCTTGTGTTGCAAAGGAATATTGGCCTAAAGAGGTTGAATGAGACTGCTCCTTTCTCTTTTGGGATGAGTTCTAGGAAGGACGAATTGGTGCTTCCCCCTAGCTTGCTACTCTGCTATGATTTTTTCATGATTTTGGTTAGATCCTTTTTTATTATATCCCAGCATTGCTGAAAGAATCTGGCAGTGAACCCCTCCAGCCCAAGGGCCTTGTTTGGGTTCATATGATCCAGGGCCTCCTTTATCTCTTGTTGTGATACCTCCCTGGTCAGCTTGCTGTTGATATCCTCATTTATGAGGCCTGGGATAATGGTGAGAGGGTATATCTGCAAGTCTATTTCTGTCCCTTGTGGTTCTGTGTAGAGCATCTCAAAGGCTTCAAAGGCTGCTTGTTTTATTCCCTCTGGATCTACAATTGTTTTATTTTGGACTTGTACTTATGTAACTTCTTTGTATTGTTTCCTTTCCTCTGCTTGCTTGTGAAAATAGATTGTGTTTTTATCTCCTTCTTGCAGCGAAAGGCTTCTTGATTTTTGCCTCCAGTACCTTTCCTCTTCTCTACAGGCTTTGTGCCATTGTCTTTGAAGGTTGTCTTCATGTTGCAGGGCTTTTTGCGTGACCTCATGGTGTTCCATTTCCATCTGGTGACTCTTGATCTGCATTTGGGCTGCTATGCGCATGGCTATTGGACTTGGCTGGGTTTTTTCCCATAGTTTAAGGGCTCTTTTTAGCCGCCTTAGTTTTTCCTCCCAAACATAAAAGGCTGAGCCTTTAACAATGCTGATCCAAGTTTTGGAGACTAGAGTGAGAAAGTCTTTGTCTTGGATCCAAGTCAGACTGAATCTAAAAGGGATGGGTCCTCTGACTTGGTATTTTTTAATTTCTAGATGAATAGGCTTGTGATCTGATACACTGTGGGGCAGGATTTCTGAATTTGCTGTGAGTCCTAGTAGCATAAGGGAGCTTTGAACTAGAAATCTGTTCAGTCTGGCTGCTATGTGCCCAGGTATGATCCTCTTATTAGTCCACGTGTAAAGTCCTTTGGATGGTTTGATGTTGAGAAGGTCCCAGGCTGAGGCTAGATCTTCTACCCATTCTCTAGCTGGATCTCTCACTATGGAACCCCCTCTTTTTTCCTCCTGAGATAAAGTTACATTCAGATCCCCACCAAGAATGATATTGTTGAGATCATTTTGCTGAAGGTAGTCCTGTAGGGACTCCCAACATTGTTTTTTCCCCCCCAGCTATTGTGGCACATAGATATTAAAGAGGCTTACCTGGTAACCCGAGTCTTTGTGAAGGAGTTTGGTGTGAATCCAGTGCATGCATGTGTCAGAGCTGATCAAGGCTATTTTGGAGGCGTTCCATAGAGTGCAGAGTCCTCCTTAGTCACCTCTGGTGTTTTTAGCTACTCCTTGGCTTCCTTTATAAACGTTCAACGAAGTTTTAAGTGAGTCTTGCTGGCTCATCTTGGTCTCCTAGAGAAGGAGAATGTTTGCTTTCAAGGCTTTGATAATATCCTTGAGCACTTCTTCCTTCCTTTTGCTACCCATTTCCCTACAGGTCCAGGAGGTTAGGATCATTATAAACCTTGGGGGGAGGGATGGCCTCCTTGGGAGTCTTTGGCCTGCTTTCTTGTATGTCGGACACTGATTAGCTGCTTGATGGTGGGTTGTGACCCTTTGAGGATGTCTTTGTAGGTTTCCTGGTCTCTTTCATCTTTTTTGGTTTTCCTGCCTCTTCCTGTTTTCTTTGGAGTGACCCAAGCCTCGTTTGAATATGTTTTGACTACCTTCCAACCTTTGGGGGGGAGTTGTTTTGTGCCCCTTCTTCTTCTGCTAGCGAGTTCCCTTTATCTTCAGAGTTCTAGTTACCTTTTGCTTCTTCCTCTTGCACATCTTTACTTGGATCTGGTTCCTCTCCATTGACTTCTTTTGCCAGAATACTAAAGTTGTTCTCAGTTTCCTTGGTTCCTGAAGTTTTGGCGTTCGGTGGGGTTGTTTGTTCGTTTCTTGGTCCTTTCGCTTTGGATTTCCCTTTCCAGGCCTGTTGCCAGTCTTCCTCCCCTGCTTTCTCTGAAGGAGGGTTCTTTGGGTAGTTCCTTTGGAAGTGGCCGTATTCATGACAACCTCTGCACTTGAACGAGAGTTGTTCTTATTCCAACTTTTGGAAGTGGTGTCAGTCCCCAACTTTTAGTTTTATTGCCTCTGGTAGACCTACCTCCAGATCGACTTCCACACAGATCCACGTGCAGGATTACTGGTCTCTAGGCTTTGCTCGATCAATGTAGCGCCCCAGTCCATTCCCAATTGCTTGAAGCGAGGTTGGGTTCCAGCAATGTATCGACAGATTTGGGAGTCTTACCCAGACAAGGATGTCCTTGGGGACTTCTAAAGTAGGGTCAAAGCTTAGGGTCCATCGATTTAAGTAGGGTCCTTGGGTGCCCATGAAGTACGGGCCATTTTTGAAGATCAAATCTCTATCCTCCTAAGAGATAAATTCAAAAATAAAGTATCCTCACCTGACCGCATAGCACGTTACACTGTTTGTGATCAGCGGTCTCCAGTTTCACTGTATCCAATTGTCTGTGGATCTGGTTGAGGGCCATAGTCCCATAAATTGACCTACGAGTCCTCGTTCAAAAAGGGAAAGGGCTACTTTCATTAGAAGTTCAGGCGGCAGGTCAATCTCTGGAATAGCGTCTAGTTTCTTGACGAAGCTCGGGGGTGCAGAGGGGGTCGACTTCTTGCTGCAAGCTGCAACCAGTTTTCGAAAGGAGGTGGATGGGGAGGGAGGGGGCAGCGGCTCCCCTCCTCCTTGAGCTTCCATGGCAGCGATCGTGTGAACCCTAGTCTGCTATACCAGGGCGTGGTTAGGGATCAGTTCGAACACTTGAAAAAGAGAACCATATATTGAGCAAGAATATTGGGAGAATTTAGGAGCATGATGGAGCATTTTGGAGTGTATTTGGAGCTAGAAATTGAAGAACTAGTTTGTCAGGTCTAAAGAGTGAACTCCTAAGTGAGTTTCACTATAACAACAAATGTTGTTATTGATTGTTGGTAGTTTTCCTAACAGTGAGTCCCTTGATTTCCTAACAGAGAGATTCCTAGCTACTTGAGCCAGAGAGACCCTCATAAATGAATAGGACACTCGATGGACAGAGAGCAGTGAAGGGGTACATTCCTTCAGTTGGGCAGGTCAAGAGGAAGAGAGATTGAGGTAAGTTTGGGATAGTTGTAGGAGAATAACAATGGTTGTGAAGTATTTAGTTGTGAGTGGACTGTGAGAGGCACCATTCTCTTATGGATTCCTAGCCCCAACTTGGGGGTGACTTGATATTGAGATTCAGAACAATAGGTCTATGTTTGGGTGGAAAGGCCTTTCCAAGCAACGAGTTGCATATTTTTTTTATAAAAGATAAGTGTTTATGTATTTCCTAAGTTATTTTCTGAGTTTAATTTATATGATTAACTCTATTTATGTGAATGTTTTTTTTTTTTTGTGAATGCGTTATTTTCTGCATTCTTGTTCATGTAGAATGTTGTAGATGCATTTAATTATGGGTGTCCAATTTCAGTTAAAAATGTTAGACTAAATCGTAGTTGGTAAGATACAGTAAATGAATCAACAAGAATATTTTCAATTTTTTTATGTGTATTTTGCAAGCAATTTTCCATGGTTGAGTTGGGGGACGTCACATTATGGTATCAGAGCATAAGGTTGTAACATTGGCCTACAAGATCCTGCTACATGACCACAAAATATGTTGAGTTTGATTTTTCATTTGGGGAAAAAATATTTTTCTATGGGGAAATGTTGGAGGAGAGTTTTTGTGGTTTAAAGTTGTCATGATAGCCATGGTAACGATGTTCAGGAAATCTTCTCATGAACCTGGATTTCCAACAAGCTACCGTTTGGTCAAATTGAAGCATAGAATCGATAATTATGCCTTCTTGTGTAACAACTCATCGGATTCATCGATCTCACATCGTGAAGATTTCCCAACCATTGATTTTCAATGGGACTTATTTATCTCACATGCATGGGAAGGGGTTCGTGAGAACAATTTAAAAACAAAAGGAAAATCTTTGTTACTTGTGCATGAAGCATGGAGAGTCCTAGAACCATATGGAGCCTGCATAAAACATAACTTTTGGACAAGGTAATTGGTACTAGTGGATCAGATCATAGTTTTTGGATGGAGTTTATGCATGGTGGCTAGTGTCCCAGTGCCCTAGTGGGCAAGTGGACCGATGCCTGGATTGTTTAGTTGAAGTTGTTTGTGATGGGTTTGGGGCATAGTTGGCCAATGCCCTAGTGTCATGAAAGAGTTATGGGTTGGAGGTGTGTGTTGATGGCTCGGTGGACCGATATGCCAATGCCTCGGTGCCCTGATGGGTCAATGGATTAGATCAAGTTGGAGTTTGTAGGGATTTGGTTCACGATGTGTCCTAGTGGGTTGGTGGCCTAGTGGCCTGGTAGATCAGATAAGACCAAAATCATTTAGGAGAGCTAGTTCGAAGTTTTATGTAGTATCCTGGTGCACCAATGGGTTGGTAGAGCAATGTGGCATTGGTCGCAAGTTGTAATGAGGAACGTAGTCCGATGGATAGAACCAAGATTGAAAGGAAGGTAGCTTGGTGGGCTAGTAGGTCGGTATTCTAGTGGCATGGTTACCTTTAAAATAACAAATCAGTTCCATAACAACAAATAAATAATGAATTAACAGAAATTTTTAGTGTTTCTAAAGGTCACAAACTTATAGGGCATTTTTGAGGGACTAAACGACATTTTTAGAAAATCAATTTTTTACAAAATTGTGTGTACTCCTGGTACAAATATTTTTTTCTTATAAAATGAAATGGATTGAGAATATCTTTCCAATGAGCTATTTTGAGTGCAAAACAAAGCTTGTATGAAGAAGTTACAACCAAACTAGTCAAGGGTAAAATTCAGTACCAGATTACTTTTTGAAGCATAATTCCTAGCCCACGAGTCAATTTCATGCCCAAGAGAAATATATGGAAAGATCATGGACTATAGAAGTCATCCATAGAGCTAAATTTGAGTTCTAGGTACTTAAAAATGTGTCGAGAGAGAAAGATCACACATGTATCATGTAGGGTTAAAAAGGGGAAAATGGTCAAAACTTATGAGGACCATAACTTTCTTCTTGGAACTCAAAATTGGGAAAATGAATAGTCGATGGAAAGGTATTCATGAGGAAAATCCATATACAACCTAGAAAATTAATTTGAGAAGTAAATTTTGCAGTCAAATCAAAAGAAGATGACTCATGGCATTAAAGGACAGAAAAAATAAATTATGTCTTCTTTCCAAAATTGTGTGTGTATTTATTTTGTCTAACAAAAAATTGTTTGCATGCACATTTTCTATAGATTTTAGAGATTCAGTAAGTCTGTTTGGTTCCTATATGATAGCCACAACTATGTATGATTCCCAAGGGTCCTACAGTTATGAAGAGGAACTCAAAGGTCTGCATGCCATCATGGGAAATGTTGAGATTGAGTCTAATAGAAGAAGAGACAAGCATGAGTCTATAACTATGAGGAACTTGCATAGAGAAGTTCATAGTTATAGGGTTGATAATGAAAATATTATGAAATCTCAGGAAGAGATACTTCAAATCTTGAACATGATGCATAAGCAAGCCAATAAGGACTATCGCACAAAGCAAGAATCTAGTGCTAGACAAATGAAAACATCCAAATCCCATAGGAGAATGGATGAATATGGGAATGACAGGTATGTTGAATGTTTGGAAAGCATCGAAAAGACATTCTACTAGATTAATAATTAATAATATGATTAATAATTATTAAACAATATTATTAATTATAATATTATTAATGTAATAATATATTTATAATATAAAGTATAAATATATATAATAAAGTATAAAATATATTTATATTATATGTATATTATAATACAAAGTATAGATATATTTATTACCCAAGGGACACATCTCTTCATGAATGGTCACCATGGTCACCATATGTTCTTGATATATAGAACATTCATCATTGTAATAATATATTCATTCATATACAATATCATCTCTTATGAAAACCAACATGGTATGGGAAGGCCTAGGAAAATGAGAGTAGAGTAAAGTCTTGGGAGTGTTAAATTTATGGGGTTGTTGCAATCTCTATGTACAACATATTTACTTTTTACTGCTACCTAAATTATAGAAAGAATTCCATAAATTATGGTGGGCAATAATTTCTAGTAAAAATGTCTAATTACCTAAATATGAGGAATGTACTCCATATTTACTTCTACCTATATTTATGCAAAGAATAACATGAATTATGGAGGAAATATTTAACAAAGTCAAATACTATGTGGATGGATTATAACCAAATTAATCTTTGGGTAGTTACGGAAGGTATTCTCCAACTATTTATAAGAAAGAAAATTTAATTTAATTTTCAAAGAGACGTGTCTTTTTGGATCAATTTAATATTACTATAAAAAGACACAACAATAGATGAACATATTTTTCTCTCTCACACGCGGGAAGTGATCTAAGGAAGAGATTGAAGTTTCTAAGAAGTTGAAATTTTCTGAGTGTAATTACTTAGTGATGTTCTATAGTTTACTAAAGTAATATTGTTGGAAGTAATTACCACTTATGGAAAGTTGTGATTATCTAATTTAACACTAGAAAATCAGCATGGTTAGTTGTATGAAAACAAGTATATAATGGATGTGTGTTAGTAGATGTTGGATGCAGGCCTAGCTAGGAAGAAAGACTATTTTTGGAGGAAAAGCATGCAAGGAGGAAAAGATAGCTGGAAGAAAAAGTAGCATGTGTAAGAGAAGCAGGCAAAGCGTGCATGCAAGGAAGACCTAACGATGTTAGGGTTAGGGTTTTTGTAATGCACTGTAATGGATGGTCAGATGAGGATATAAATAAGTAGTACTTAGGTGAGAGATAGAAGAGAGGCGGATAGAGAGGACACACACACACATACAGGAAGAGAGAGAGAGTTATAAAACTGTATAAGTCATCAAGTTGGTGAGCTAGGGAAGGAGTGAGCGACTCGATCCTGAGGGTTAGATTGCAGGCTGAGGATCCTGGTGTGATCTAGTCAGCCTCATATGGATCAAGGAGCCTGTGTGAAAGGGGGGGAACTAAGATTGTAACCACATGTTGTGTGATATATTTCTAAACTATAATAAAATCTCAAGAGATAGACCTTTGTGGACGTAGCCCAAGAGGGGGTGAACCATGGTAACATTGTGTTATGTGAATGAATGTATACATATTTATGTCTGATTAATTGATGAATTTTAGATAAATGAAGCAACTAAGTAGATCTGGTATTACACATGCATCCCCAGAATGAATGTTATAACTAGATGTTGGATTGAATTAATAAAGTTTACAACGCACAACCTTAGATCTCACTTAGTCTCACCTTGCAAACACTTGAGTATTGCATCAACCCATAGAGCTATCTTGATTGAGATTGCACAGTACACTCTATGCACTATGTTGCCTTCTGGTTTACCAAAGGGGCCGATAGTTTTAAAGGGATTTTGTTGGGAATCTTAATAAATATGAACCATGGTCAATATGTGAGGGTAAAGTGGAAGCAGAATACCCCATAAAGAATATTCAAGACTAAAATAAGGGAAAAACCAAAACCAACAAATGGTTCTGTTGTCGATTGTGTAGAAGAAAATGGGACCGAGTATGTGAGATTGTGGGAATACACATAAAAATAATGTTGAACCTGACAACAAGTCGTTGAAAGAATGAGAATCTAGTTGGGAATTTTGAGACCGTGGAATCCCATGAAGGCAGAGATAGAGAGTTGGTTGAAGAAAAAGGAGCTAGAGTTTGTGTAGAAAGATAACATAAATCCAAAGTTAACACCGTGCAAATATGTGGACAAGTACATATTTAGTGACTTGCATGAAGTCATTTTCTGTAATTTACTACGTGTATTACATGAGTGTATAAAAATATTGAAAGACAATCATCCTATGAATTAGATTAGACAGATAGAGTGGAATTCTGAAGAGATCACATAGCTACAACGAGTTGATAATAATTTTACGCGCGTAGTAGATTTCTGGTTAGACAACATTGTTGTCGGATTTATCATAGAGTTTGCAGTAGATACATCGAAGTCGTACAACACAGCTGAACGAGATTTCTTGAAAGGACCTCGAGGTAGGTACATCAGATCGTTATATACTTCCATTAATATATTACTATATAACAAAGGTGTAATGACGATGGAGTCAGACAACTAAACTTCCCTGTGTGCATGGGGGAAGCACTAACAATAAAGGTAGAAATATAAGGAGAAGGGTATAAAGGAAAGAAGGAAGAGGCCTTGGACCCAATTATGATGTACGAAGACCATATCAAGTGGATCATGGAAACAACTAGAAAGACGCGCAATAGATTACCCTACCAATATAAGGTAAACACCAGGAAGAGATTCATAGCCACGAGGGAAGTCTTGGAAAGTGATGAAGAGGAAGTAGAGGATCTCCAGGCTGTGGAGTATATTGAGGAAATCCTGTGCGCAACATATGAGAGGAAGATGAGAGGTCCAAGACTATAAATATAAGACAATACTCCTATCCATATCAGTGTCATTATGGAACCCATAAACCCATGTGCGACTAATACACCAAGAAGAACACAACCATTTAGACAACCTAATTTCGAGAGAAGGAAGATAACAAGAAATACATCTACACAATGAACAACAACTGGGGGATCCAGTTTAGGAATCAGTAGTCAAGTATCTACACCGCGCGGAGGTAGTATTTCAACATTTAGGATGGCAGGACATGATCCCACCATCAGGTTACTAGAATTCAAAGGAGAAGCATCGAAGGACCCAGAGAAGCATCTGTTTATTTTTGAAAAGATCTAGGAAGCGAAACAGATAACAATTGAGGACATTAAACTTGCACAGTTAGATATCATGCTAATAGATTGCGCACTGGATTGGTACATGAGTTTAGCTGCAAACAATCCACTAGGGACAACCAGAACGATTGGAGATATTAAGAAGCGACTGATAAATGAGTTCCAAAATCCTAGTTTAGATGATCAATACATGAATGAGATGATAGAGATTAGATAGAAACCATGAGAATATGTATGGGATATTGACCAAAGATTCAAACGACTGAAGGTAAATCTAAAATATGTCATCACGGATATGCAAAATAAGCATTTTTTCATCAATTCACTGCTACCACACTTGAAGTATCCGTTGCGACAACAGAATTTTCAGACGTAGGAAGAGGATCTATAGGCAACCCTACAATTGGAAGAAAACCAATATTAGAAGATAGATCCAACCATAGAGGAGATGAAGGAGGATCTGAAGAACTTAACATTCCAGCTAAACCAGAACAAAAGTAAGGACAAAAGAGAAGTCTTTTGGTGTACCACATGTAGGACGGAAGGACACCATAAGAACAAATACCCAACATTCATGCAGTACATGGAAGAAGGAATTCCAAACCCATTACCAATAGGAGAACTATGGTGTGAGATCTGTAAGAAACTGGGTCATGATCCATACCACTTCCCAATGATGCATAAGTACCAGACAATACCGAAGAACTCGTATTGCAACTTTTGCAAGTCAGTAGGCCATGATGACAAAGATTGCATAACCATGGACCTGATGAGGGAAAGAACATCAAATGCATACAAGGTGTAGGAAGAAATGATGATCGGGAAAGCCACACCTTATTTTAACCAAGTACCATCCCCGTACAACACTGCGCAACAACAGTATAACACTGTGCAACAACAATATAACATTGCACAACCGTAGTATAATACCGTGCAACCACACTATAATACCATGCAATATAACTAGGTGCCTCAGTATAACGTGTCGTGAGGGGATCGAGTTGGATACAGAGGGGAAGGAAGAACAAGAGGAGGCTTTGGAAGAGGTAGAGGACCAGTGGTATGCCACAAATTTCAACAACCAGAACACTATGCAAGAGAATTCCCACTTCCATCAGTGACATTTATGTATTGTCGCGCATCAGATCATGACACAAAAGAATTTCCAACACTATTAGAGAATATCCAGGAAAACAGGAATTAGAACAATCAAAATGTTCAATGGATATCAACAGAAGTGAGGGATGAAGGAAGAAACATAAACATAGTTATGCGGGGAGGAGCTAAAACAATAAATGACATAATACGACAAGAGCCAGTACAACACCATTGGGTGAAAAAGAATTCTAAAGCAAAAAAGCAGTTTGATGTGCAGAATGAGGAGATATTCAAGTAAGACAAAAAAGAATTCCTGAAGCCAAAAATTGCATCGACATCAATTGCACAGCATAATAAGGAAGTACCAAAGTATGAGATGCCTCCATCACTGGATCACACCAAAGAAACACAACAACTGGGACAAGTAAGTACGATTAAAGGTTTTTTGCAGTCCTTTGTTAAACTACTAAATGATCCATCCTCTATTAAAGTATTAAAAAATATGCTAGAAATATTTAGCATAGAAGAAGAAGGAAAGATAGAATAGAAAACAATCAATCACCTACATACAAGGAGGAGAATAAGTAGGGAATTTAGGTTGAACGCCAACATTGGATATTTTAACATGGGAGACATTATACTAGATTTAGGATCTGAAGTCAATGTATAACCCAAGAAGACATGGAAATGTATGGGATAATCAACATTAAGATATTCACCTGTTCAGCTGAAACTAACAAATCAACACAGAGTTATACCAATTGGAAGATTAAAAGGAGTAACAGTAGATCCAAATGGATTATGGACTAAAGTCGAATTCGAAGTAATCGAGATAGTGGATGGCACAACACTTTATCTGAAATTTATTGGCTTGGATTGGGCATTTGATAACCAGGCCATAATCGACTTAAAGACATAGAAGATGACCTTTGAGTCAGGAGAATACAGATTCATTGTGCCATTGGACCCATCAGAAGGGGAAAGGTTTGTAAAACCTTCTTGCTTAGACTTGGAGGAAATTAACCAGTTGTACAGAACAACTGCGCGAGATGAAAATTACATGAACCCAACTTCATATGGGATACTCAGTTGGTGAAGCATCACCTCATGTGCATCAAACTCAGATACAGGCTTAGAAAATTGGTAGCATAAGTTACACAAAGTCTCCACAAGAAGATGCGCAAGAATAGACCGAGTAGTAAGATGGGTAGGTACGGAGATAAGGGAACCTCCCAACTTCCATGGGGTGAATGATTTAAAAGAATTCTTAAAATGATACAAAGATGAAGTGTTAGAAAATCAGAGGCTCTTATCCCTGGATATAGCACTCAAGGAAACACCTGCAATATGGTGGGGTGTGCACAAAGAAACAATGAAAGACTGGTACCAATGTAAGTGATTACTGTGCATTAGGTTTGGCATAGAACAAGGAAGCAACTAGCTACAAAAATATGATGGATAGGGGGCACCAACAAAACACTTGGATAAGTGCAGATCACTATGGAAAATGACACCACTAGAAGACTAGCCTCATCATTTTGTTCACACATTAGAGGGCATCCCAAAAAACTGTTATACATACCAAGAATTGCGCAGAGGAAATACGAGCTGGACAGTATTACAATAGAACTTTACAGTCACTTTCTCATTTGAGCAGGAGAACCCCAACATAGATGCAACACTTAAACAAATCAAAGGGGTGATATTCATTAAAGAACTGGAAATTGAACTCATGATAGAAGAAAAACAACAAAACAGACAGATAGTAAAAGAACTAATGTCATGCTACCACATGCAGGAATAAGCACCAGATGAAGATGACCAACAAGATATTCATATTAAGGAAGGTGAAGGTGAAAGAGAAGTGGAAGTTCCACCTCTGGAATCAAAAGTGATTTTTGTGTTGATCAAGGTGAATAAATTCAACATTGGGACAATTGAGAACCCCAAAATGGCTAGTATTGGAGACTACTGGGATGAGAAAAAAATGGAAAGTATAACAAAGTTACTACATGAGTACAATGAACTGTCCCCAACAACGTTCACCGAAATGAAAGGCATAGCAAGAGATCCAGGAGAAATGAATATATCACTCAGAGATGAGGCAAGACTGATCAGATAATGATCATACATACTGAACCTGATATATAAGCAAAAATTCAAAGCTGAGATTGATAGGATGTTGGAGGCTAGAATCATAGAACCTATAGAGGATTCTGAATGGGTAAGCCCAATGGTATTTTAGAAGAAGAAATAAGGGGGGATAAGAATATGTGTCAACTTGAGGAAGTTGAACGATGCGTGCCTACATGAACCGTTCCCTACTCTTTTCATAGATGAAGTGTTGGAGAATGTAGGAGGACATGAAGCTTATTCATTCACCGAAGGATTCTCAGGATACCATCAAATCAAGATAGCACCAGAAGACAGATAAAATACCAAATTTTCCACAGAATGGGGATCCTACCAGTATACAATCACGCCATTTGGATTGAAGAATGCACCAACAATATTCTCCAGAGTAGTCATAGCTGCATTCAAAGAATTTATCCACTAGTTTCTAGAGGTATATCTGGATGACTAGATAGTCTGTAGTATGTTGAAAGACCATGTAGGAGTGTTGAGACTGATGTTAGAAAGATGTAGGAAGTGTCATATATCCTTAAATATCTAGAAGTTCATCTTCGGAACACCTTTTGGGATACTATTGGGCCATATAGTATGCAAGCAAGGCTTGCTAGTAGATCCTACCAAGATTGCAGTAATTGTTACTCTACCACCACCAAAAACAGTTCGCCAATTGAGAGTGAAATTGGGACACACATGATACTACATGAAGTTTATAAAGGGGTATGCGCAGATCACTATGCCTATGGAGAAATTGCTAAGAAAAGACAACAAGTTTCAGTGGAATGAGGACTGTCAGCACAGATTAGACACCCTGAAAGAGAAGATGGTAACCACACCAATACTAGTATTCCCAGATTGGGAAAAAACATTCCACGTCCATGTAGATAAATCAGCCATAGCACTTGGAGCTATACTAGTGCATCTAGGAGCAGGAGAATTAGACCATCCTATAGCATTTGCTGGCAGAAAACTGCCAGAATCAGAGAAAATTGATAATACCACAGAAAGGGAAGGATTAACAATGGTCTATGTGCTTCAGAAATTCAGGAGTTATTTATTGGGGAAACATTTCAAGATGTTCACAGACCATTGAATGCTCAAATACCTCGTCAACAAGCCAGTGTTGGGGGGGATAATTTGTATATGGTTATTGATGTTCCAAGAATTTGAATTTGATGTGATAGTCAAACCCTGGAAGTTGAACGCACAACCTGATAATCTGTCGAGGATCACAAATGGGGAGGAACCCACGAATCTAGAGGAAAACTTTCCCGACGCATATCTATTTTTAGTCCAGAGAGTCGATGAATACTTCACAAATATCATCCAGTACTTGAGTACAGGGACCACGCCACAAGAATCCAACACTGCAGAGAAGAAAAACCTGGTAGTCAGGGCTGGAGACTATCAATTGATTGCAGGACACTTATACAAAATTGGTGGAGATAACATCTTGAGAAGATATGTGCTAGAGCATGAAAGACCAAGGATCTTAGTAGAAGCCCATGAGGGAATAGCATGAGTACATTATGTAGGCAAAGCTACTACACATAAGGTATTGCGCACAGGACTATGGTGGTCGATTGTTCCCAAAGATTCAAGGGACTACTTCCAAAAATGTGATGTATGTCAGAGGGTTGGTAAACCAAATAAAAGGGATGAGATGCCCATGAGACCACAAGTAACCTTGCAGGTATTCGACAAATGGGCAATAGATTTTGTGGGACCAATTAACCCACCAACAAAAAGGACAGGAGCAAGGTACATTATCACTGCGACAAAATACTTAACAAGATGGGAAGAAGAAGCACTAGTAAAATATTGTAGCGTGGAGAAAAAAACACACTTCTTGTTTGAGCACGTGATCACTAGATTTGGATGCCCAAGGATTTTGACGAGTGATCAAGGGACTCACTTCATTAAAAGCACTATTAAAGATATGACTGAGGAGTTTGAAGTTTATCATAAATAGAGTACACCATATCATTCTCAAGCATACAGTGGAAGCCTTTAACAAAATCCTTGAGAATGCACCGACAAATATCTGCAACATTAATAGGGACGATTGGGACTTGAAGATACCAGCAGTATTGTGGGCGTACATGACCACATGAAAAAAATTGACAGGACATACACCATTCATATTGGTGTATGGAAAAGAAGCATTGGTGCCATTATAATTTTTGGTACCTAGTATGTTAGTAGAAGAAATTACAAACGTGACAAAACGAGGCACAATACAAGAAAGGCTAAGTCAGCTAATGATCATGTAGGAAGACAGGATTGTAGAAGGGTTTCATCAAGAAGTACAGAAAGAAAGGGACAAATATTGGCATGACAGACACATCAAAAGGAAGAATTTCAAGGAAGGAGACTTACTCTTGGTGTATGACAGTAAATCTCTTTAGCACCCAGGAAAACTCAGAATGCATTGGTTAGGACCATATGAAGTAAAGATTGTCACAGATGGGGGAGTTGTACAGTTGAACAATTTAGGGGGAACAAAACTCGGAGGGATGATTAATGGGATTCAAATGAAGCTATATAGGGACAATCGACCTCCCAACACTTAGAAAAAAAAAACAAACATAGGGGTTAAAGCATCGGATATCAAAAGATAGCAACACAGGTGTAGTGCGTCGAAAATATAATGAGCGTGTGCACCCTGAAACGCTAGCATGATGAAGAAAGGGCCAACGGTCACTAAAAGGTGGAGACAAAAAAAATGGTAGGTATGAAAAATAAGCACCAGCCGATGGTGGCTATCAAAATTAAATGACAAGAATGATGGATGGGATGCCACATTAATCATACCAATTGGCAATGGCAAGTGAAATCAATGGAAAGTACGCAGGAAGCACCAGTTCAATTAAAACGCAATTTGGGTAATGTCTCTAAGAAGCTTCACATAATTACTATATAAGCCAACACACGAGATCAAGAAGTTTATTGTGAAATTGAGAAAATCACGGAGAAATAGAGGATACAAAGAAGAAAGGGAATTTGTAGAGGTTACAGAGCCAACTAAGATTGGCGAAGAATACCTCTACAACCATGGCACCACCTAAACTAGGAGAGTCAAGCTAGACTTGCATATGACCTTGAAGCAATGTTAGAGCACCACCATAGCCACAGGGAATCAAACAACAACCACCTCATCCTCCAGAAGTCGTTAACATGGAAGAAATCTCGTCGATCGATATGACACCAGGAAGCCCCACACTAGTGGTGGAGGAAACTTGGCAGAAAACACCAGTGGGGATGGACATTGATGTGCTGGAAGGGGTACAGGGCCAATAGGTTGAGGATGTAGGAAATCATTCACACCCCGGAAACCCTGAAGAATCCCCGAGAGTCAATGGGACAGCTCCGAACTAGGAAGAAATGGTCGCACTAGAAATATCACACATAACCACGCCGGAACAACCATAGGAGGGCACAATGGAAGATGTCACTGACTGATCAGAGGAGTATACATAAGAAAGAACAATGGAGGTTGGAACCTCAAGTCAGCCACCACAATGGAAGGGAAAATAGAAAGTACCAAGATCACTACGCAAGTAGGCCGCCAAAACCATAGTCTTGTCATGCATTTCGGATGGTATGTGTGTCACGAGTGACATGTTAGGCCACGTGGAGAAATTACGGTACTCAAACCACGATGTCACTGACACAGACATGTTCCCAAAGTTTTCCAAGAAAGTTTACTTGGAAACTGTGGGTATAGGACCCTTTGGAAAACTAATTAACCAACCAAGCCAGTGTGCAACAGGACTGGCCAAAAACGGGATTCTACGTCTGTTGGACATCCCGCACTTTGGGAGGGTCTGAGACGCAAACAAATGTGTCAATAAGCTGATGGAAGTCACCCATGGAGGATACCTATGGTTGGAATATATCATCTCAATAGACGTAGATATCATTGCATACATCACAGGGCTGCCAACACAGGGGGAGACACCTGTGCATTTCCTTGATAACAAGACAAAGGAGAAGGCAGTGGCCAAGGAAATGAAGAAGAAGTATGGTATAGAAAGAGGGTCATGCAGAATAATAATTAAGCACATTAGTGATGCAACCACAAGGATGGCCACAAAAATCATGGCATGCAATTTACTCAGGAAATGTCGTAAGGAGGAAGTCCCTGTCGGGGTCTTCACAGCTACACAATAGTGTGTAGAGGGCACCACACTCAACTGGGCCCTGTATTTGTTGAATCTATTCTTGGAAAACTGCAAGGACACATAGGATCTGGGGACATAGTTTCGCTATTCATGGCTACTCATCCTCATCGCCTTGGTTTGATGGAAGGATCCTAAGTATTCATTCTTTGCCGCAAGATCCAATCCTTTCCACGTAGTGCGATACCTATCACTGGGATGCACTCTAGACCCCAAGAACAAAAAGGTGAATGCGACCATATTCGAAGGATATTATAACGAACTGCACGAAAGTATCACCAACACTTGGAGGATTACACCAGAAGTGGTCACATAGTATCAAGGCATAGCCAACTTCAAAGCGACCAGGCATACAATGTGGATCCAAGCACATAAATATCATTACAACCAATGGCTACAAATGTGCTACTGCGTCAAGGAAGAGGAAATAGAAATGGCCATCAAGGATTGGAACAAGGAATGTAGGATTCTAGTCCTGAATCAAAATATGACCACAGATAAGGAGGCAGAGGCAAGGCAGGAACAAACACCTACAAAATACAAAATGGTGCCCAAGAATCCAAGGACAGGTCAGAACCAGGCACAACAAAAGAAAGGGGGTGTGTCCAATAAAGGAACTCAGGCGGGGAAGAAGAACAACACCCAGGCGCCACAGGAACAAGAATAATAGACTAAAACAACACAGGGAACCACATCAAGTGTTGCTCAGTAGGAGAAAGGCCAGACCAAGAGGCCATTCATACAAACGGGGGGTGTGCACAAGAAAGATAAGGCACACACAACACCACCAGAATACACGATCACAGAGGATGACACGGACCTCATAGCTTAGATGGTCCAGGATCGAACAGTGGAGGACTTTGACGAAGATCAACGCTAAAGCGATGGGATGCAGGATGAGCTGGAAGACATGAGGCAGGTCCTCGAGAAAATCAGAGAAACATAGATGGCCAGCAAAGGAACAAAATCACTCACAGCAACATCATAGACAGGAGACGAGGTTGGATCAAGCGAGCAAGATAGGATCCAGACGACAACACAATCGAGCTAGACATTTCACATCACACCCAACATGTTGTGCATGGAAGAAATTGTGGGTTAGACACCCTTGAAGTATTTTTCCCAAATATAGTTGGTAATGATGCATATATCAACCAATCATTGTATAAAATACAAGTCAGCATCGTGCAGGAGGTACAGTTGCACACACACACAGATGTGGCATAATTGCAGGAGAAAAAGGACAACCGATATGAGTTGGAATTGGTGCTCGAGTAGGTCAGTATCGATACCAAAGATGATAAATACTGCACCGATAGGTTGGAGTAGGGATTGGTCGTAGCCTATGAGAAAATCCCAAAGAGAGCATAGACAGCAGAGCTCACAGTGACGTAGAAGATTGATCAGATTGTGGAGAAAATCGATCAATACAGGAAGGATATCGAGCACCTCCGAGAACAGATCATACCTACCACTATGCAAAAGGTGAAGGAGTAGAGGAAGCAAGAAGCAATAACAAAGATAGAGGAGATGGAGTGACAAGTCCGCGCAGTGGCCGACTTGTTTGAGAAGGCAACACAACTATGGATGAAGCTGGAAGAGGATCAACAAGTTCAACAATGGGACCAAGAAGAAGAAAGGATAAGCATGGCTATCTAGGAACTCAAGCAGAGGCATAAGAAAATGTCGATTACTAAGCATGTCAAAGGAGTGCAAGATATGAAGAAGTTGCAGGAAGAACTCATATCCACGTAGACACAAAAGAAGGAGTGAAAATCTCAAATGGAACCTCTCCAAGAGCAGGCAACAAAGGTCATTGCAAAGGAAGAAGACAGAAAGAATAACATGGCACCAACTCAGGTGGAGTGCGTAGAGATGATCAATGATGATATTGCAGTGCAGGTATTGGACACACTCAGGGAGAATACTGAGCAGGCTCAAATGTAAGCAAAGGAACTAACAGAGAAATTCCAAGATCTCGTAGGAGAGATCGAAGAAGCACACAAGGTTTAGGTGGCTTGGTACAAGCCACATGTCATTGTTGGGGGCCTGTTGGATGCAAGCCTAGCCAGAAAGAAAGACTATTTTTGGAGGAAAAACATGCAAGGAGGAAAAGACAGCTGGAAGGAAAAGAAGCACGTGTAAGAGAAGTAGGCAAAGCACGCATGCAAGGAAGACCTAAAGATGCTAGGGTTAGTTTTTTTGTAATGCATTGTAATAGTTGGTTAGATGAGGATATAAATAAGTAGTACTTAGGTGAGAGATAGAAGAGAGGCGGATAGAGAGGACACACACAGAGACAAAAAGAGAGAGATTTGTATAACTGTATGATTCATTAAGATGGTGAGCAAGTGAAGGAGTGAGTGACTCGATCTCGAGGGTTAGATCGCAGGTTGAGGATCCTGGTGCAATCTAGTTAGCCTCACAGGGATCAAGGAGCCAGTGTGAAAGTGACACAGACGCCAACTACGCTCCCTACGTCCGCTCGTAGGATCATTCAAATTCCCCTTTGAGTCGAAGCAGCTCTTTCGATTCCGCAGTGGAATCTCTAATGAAAATCCGATCCACAGGTCCTTCTTTCTCTGTCATGGCCTTCTGCACATGACTATGTATTTCCCAGAGTCAAATTCAGGTTTTGGGTTTTGTGATCCCCAATGTCACAAATCTATGCCCCTGCGATCTCCCAATCACCGATTTGCCGATGCGCTCCTTTCAGCCTTAGCCTCTCCTGGCTATGCCCTGGTCCATGCGACCGCTTCTCATAAGACCGCAGTCTTACTCTCGTCGGGGTTTTATACTTTCAAGTGCCAAAACTCACTTTCCCTCAGGATTTTCAATCCTCTGAATCCCGATATAATATCAATTAACAATCCCTGTTCACCTTTAGCACGATCAATGATCGTGATCGCCCATGAAACCAACGGTTCAGGATCTCCCTCGGGACTTCGGGGTTTCAAATGCCCAGATGCATTTACCCTCGGGACTGTCGATCCCTCAAATCCTGATCCTCCTCTATGCTGACAGCTGGCTCCCACAATGGCACTTTCCTCCTTGTCGGAAATTCGGACTTCGCGATTCTGAATTGCAAGGACTTCTTGTCCACGGGATTCCCGATTTCTCGATTTCTGATTCTCCAATGTCATCTCTCCTATTGGGGATTTTCCTGGAGGCCCTGATCTGTTAAGTTTTCAGACCCCAACCTAGTTTCAATCTCGCTGATTTTTCAACCAAAGTTAAATGCTGAAACTCCAGTTTCAACACTGTTTCATCGTAGGTTACAACACTGTTTCAGCATATAAAAACTTAATAGAAAATAAACTTTAGAACTGAAACATGAGGATTCTGAACATCGTTTTCAATGCAGAAATAAAATATCAGCAATATGCAAAACTCAGAAAATATAGACACAAAGATATTCGGTCTAACTTCGACCCTGGAAAAACCCACAAGAGGAAAACCAGTGAGAGAGGGCTTTGTATTCATATTCATCTTCAGAAATTTACACAAACTTATCTAGAAATTCATGTAGCTTTGCTCCTCGATTTCTGAACCAAAAATCCATACAACTGTATGGTTGTCCCAACAATTAATGCTACATGGACATTCTCAAAATTCATGCCAAAACTCTGCTAAGACTCAATTTCTGTGCCACTAAATGTTGTTCGACAGCCTTGGAATGCATGCCAATACTCCCAGAAATTGCAACTGCTATCTCTTTTCTTCAGCTTGACCTCTCTCTTGCTCTCTCTTGTTCTCTCAACAAGAATGCTTCAACTACTCAAGAATGGGTGTGCCCTCTTGCCCAAGTCGACCTCATGAGGGAAGGTGAGGAGTTTTCTAATCTAACAGTTGAGATTAGATTAAATGGGTGGCTGAGATTTGGTGTCTCTTCACTCACCCTCACTTTAATCATAAAGTCACATTTTAATTTGCATCTCACAAATTAAATGACTAGGACCCACA
>JZKD02S1744717.1:212394-223160 GCA_000966675.3 Picea glauca | reverse complement strand
CCACATTCAACACTTTCTCCCCCTTAGGTGCCTAGGGAAGAGAAACACTTGCCTTGGTACTTTATTTTAATTAAAAAATTTAACATGATCATTGCCACGCGTCCCCTCAAGATGGACGGTCCTAATCACCTCTCGCTGTTTCGCAACTTTGAATGCTTCGGAAGTCTTGTCCTCAGGACTCGCGAAACACCGAACTCTGATGCACCGATTTGTCCTTCTATCGGGACTTCCCTCGATAGTCTGAATCTCCACAACGTATCCCCAATTGATGGACGAACCTGATCCAATCTCGCTGTCTCAAGACTTGCAGTGTCCCAACTTCCTCGACCTCGAGAACTCTGATTTTTCGAGTGTCGATATCTCGATGTGACGTCAGTTAGGCCCACAACATAGAGCTCTCGCCCTTTCGCCACTTATGAAGTCAAAAGACTTCCTCTTCTAACCTCCGATGCCTGAGTCCCAAATGTGGGTAGTCTCGTGACACGCGTCCGCTCCCAAACGGACGGTCCAGATCAAATCTCGTTGATTCGGGTTCCTGGTGTCGAGTGACTCTCCTCATGTCCTTGATATCCCCAATATCACGAACGTCGATGTCCCAATGCCTCAATTCCTTTCGGGACTTTTCTCCTCTCCTTTCGAGGGCTTAAACCTCGTGTAGTTTCTGGCCGATCCAACGACTGACGGGTTCTTTTCTCTAGATCTGACGGTGCAGATCGTTTCTTCCTCTGCGCACTCTCTGGACATGGAAATCAACGGTCCAGATCTTTCCCTTCTGCCAATCTGACGTTTAATGTGCTCCCTCCTGAGCTTGCGCACTTTCTTCCGAGACTTGGAAGAATACCAAGTTTCCAAAGGCCTCAACCTTTGTCTTCTTTCTCTATGAACTCCACAATCTGAGTGTTTTCCTGCGCTCTTCAATGGCGATGTTCCTCCTGAGCTTGTTCCTTTCGAATCCTTGAAGGATTCTGACATCTGTGCTCTTGCAGAGTCTTCATGCACACACAGTGTTGTCTCTCCTGAGCCTCTCACACGCTCAGACCCCTAATGGATTTTATCCTTCTTCCTCAGATGGAGAAGTACGAATGCCCTCCTGGCTATCCCTCTGCTCAAGCAAGCTCTTGCTGAGTCTGCAGGGTGTTCAACAACCCTATGAAGATCCTTTAGTGGATTCCTCCTTCAACATACAGAACTCAAAGAGTTCTCTTCTCTCCTCTGTGCCTATCTACACACTGACTAAAATGCCCACCTGGCAGAGTATCTTTTCCCCTGTGCACCTTTGCACCTACTCAATGCCCACCTGGCAGAGTATCTTCTCTCCTGTGCACCTATGCACCTGCTTAATGCCCACTTGGCAGAGCTTCACAGAATCCTCAGTGATTATGATTCTTCTTTCTGAACTCACAACAGAGTTCTTCTCAATACACCACTATGCATATGCTCAATGCCCACTTGGCAGAACTTCACAGAACTCCTTAGAGTTTTTGTCTACAATTGTGTTCTTCCTCCACAGCCTTGCCTCCAAGGTGTTCAACAACCTGGAGGTCTTTCCTAATTTGTTGACTCCAATTCTTTTGCTACAACACATATTTGTATGAAACTGTAGTATTCAGAAGTGCAACCTCTGTGCACGACTATCAGAACCTGCAGCATTCTGTCACACCCTCCTGGTGTGAAGACTCAAAGACCTTCAACCCTGAAATCAAACTAACTCCTGCAAATGCACAACTACATCTACAACATACATGAACACTCACAAACATTCATTCAACACACAGAAATGCAGGAAAAACTGTTATTTGTATTAAATTATGGTAAATGCCTATATTTACACGGTGTTCCTGAGCACGACCTGTAACAAGGTCTCGGCTCCTCTCTTCTGCTCTCTACTCACAGATTCTCTACTCTCCTATCTCCACTCTACTAACTACTAAAGAGATACTACTAATCTCTTTTACCTGAGGGGGCTCTTAGAGCTCTTCCCCCAATCTACCTACCCTATTCAATTACATTGAATGGGCTGTCTAGTCCTCTATCGGATCTAGATCTCAGCCTTACAAACATTAAAGGTCGATCTACCTAATTCCTGCACAAAGGCACGACTTCCTAGCTCAATAGCTTAAACATTAAAGTTACATTCAATTCAAATTTTAAATGAGGCTGTGCCTCTCTTCAGCTTTGAATGCGTGCGCTCGACATGGCTAGCTGGCTGACATGGAGAGATGATCCTAAATCATACTCCTCAACTGAAAAATTCATGAGCTCCTTCTCATGAGCTTTCCATCTCTCAGCTTTGGAAATCCTCCTGGATCCCAAATCATCCTTTGGAGCTGTTCATCTACTCCATTCTGCTGCTGCTGCTGCTTCTGTGCTGCTGCTCTTGCTGCTGCTGTTGCTTCTCTTCTGCCCAACCTCTCCTCGCTGACAGTTTTTGCTGAACTCAACATCAGCCTTTTGATCTCTTCGATCGCTGCATCCAACCGCTCTAGTGGCTGGTCCTATTTTTGCAGTCTCCCCAGCTGCAAAAATTTTCTGCAATTGGGTAAATCATCATGATCTCCCATGCTTTCTCCTTCATCTTCATCTGTGGCCTGAAGTTGCCACCCTGCTGCAGACTTCATCTCTACAGTCTTCCTTTGACTGACCTATTGTTCAGTCACCTTCTCTGACAGCTCAACTTCTGCCAGTTCTCTTGCTGGCTCTGGATTGTTCAGCCAATCCTCCAGCATCTCTAGATCCATCTCCCATGGAGTGATAAATCTGCCTACCTGCTCTTTGGCTTCCTTTGCTTCTAGCTTCAGTGCTGCAGCTTCCTCAGCTTCCTAGCTGAATGCATTGAGACACTCCTTAGAATGCTCATTTTATTTTCCTTCTTTTTGGGCAGCTTCAGATATCTGCTCCAATCCCTCTTTGACAGTCTCAACTGGTTGTCCTTCTGTTGTTACTGCACCTGCAACACAGATTTCTGCCTCCTCTTGGGAAAATGGTAGGAATACTCCAATTCCCCCAATCATCAGAATATTATCCTGATCTTCCTACTCAGTCAGTTGCACCTGCTGATTCAAATTCATCTCTGAATTTATGAGACCCTCAGACAGTCTCATTTGCTCATCCCTGCCCACCTGGCAATATGGGATGCTTTCGTTGCTTCCCCGACAGACTATGAGATCAACCGATCCCATATTCATCAGCACCGCTTGCTAAATTGAATTCACCTCCAAGTCCATGAGACCTTCAGATAGTCTTGAATGTTCATCTCTGCCCACCTGGCAATCTGAGATGCTTCCGCTACCCTCCTGGCAGTCTTCAAGATCCCACAGTGACCTCATTTCATTGCCCAGATGGAAATGTGAAATTCCCTGGCTATCCTCCTAACAGTCCCTGAGATCTCGCAGTGATCTCAATTCATTGCCCACTTGGCAATCTGCAATTTTCTCTCTGCCCTCCTGACAGTTTCTGAGATCCTCAACTGATCCCAATTCATTCTCTGCATCATTGAGACCTCTCCCAGTCTCTGGTTCACATACCTAAACCATCTCCTCTTCTGGTCCCTTGAGGTTTTTAGCATACCTCAACCATCCTTTTAATAGCCTGCACTGTCTTCTGACCATCAACTCCTTGACTAGCCATTTTTCCTTTGGCTTTTTCATGGGCCATTCATATACCCATCTTGGCTTGGCTTTCTGACGCATTCGTAGTTCAAGCTCTTCCATATCTGCCCTTATTTCAGCGAGCTCCTTATCCATCTCTGCAAGCTTTTCTGCCTTGCTCTTTCTCCTAGCATGCCTATGGTCTTCAGTCACCATGGTGCTATCTCTGTCTGCTTTCCTAGCAAACCTACTGCTGTCACTCTGCACTAAGAGTGTTACCAGCTTCATCCTACAGTCCTCTTGACTGCTTTTATTGATTGTTGCCTACCTGCAAACAACCATCACAGAGTCTCCAGCGCTCTGTCTTCTTCCTTTGCCTTCTAACTTCTCTTGAAATATACAAGTGAAGTCCCTACTCTGATACCACCTGACGCAGACGCCAACTACGCTTCCTACGTCCGCTCGCAGGATCGTTCAAATTCCCCTTTGAGCTAAAGTAGCTCTTTTGATTCCGCAGTGGAATCTCTAATGAAAATCCGATCCACAGGTCCTTCTTGCTCTGTCATGGCCTTCTACACATGACTGTGTATTTCCCAGAGTCAAATTCGGGTTTCGGGGTTTCGTGATCCCCGATGTCACAAATCTATGCCCCCGCGATCTCCCGATCACCGATTTGCCGATGCGCTCCTTTCGGCCTTAGCCCCTCCTGGCTATGCCCTGGTCCATGCAGCCACTTCTCATAAGACCGCAGTCTTACTCTCGTCGGGGTTTCGGACTTTCAAGTGCCGAAACACACTTGCCCTCAGGATCCCCGATCCTCCTAATCCTGATATAATATCAATTAACAATCCCTATTCACTTTTATCATGATCAACAACCATGATCGCCTATGAAACCAACGGTTCAGGATCTCCCTCGGGACTTCGAGGTTTCAAATTCCCAAATGCATTTATCCTCAGGACTGCCGATCCCTCGAATCCCAATCCACTTCTATGCTAACAGCTGGCTCCCACAATGGTGCTTTCCTCGTCAAAAATTTAGACTTCGCGATTCCGAATTGCAAGGACTTCTTGTCCATGGGATTCTCGATTTCCCGATTTTCGATTCTCCGATGTCAGCTCTCCTATTGGGGATTTTCTTGGAGGCCCCAATCACTGCCACGTGTCCCCTCAAGATGGACGGTCCCGATTGCCTCTCGCTGTTTCGCGACTTCGAATGCTCTGGAAGTCTTGTCCTCGGGACTCATGAAACGCCTAACTCCAATGCACCGATTTTTCCTTCTATCGAGACTTCCCCCGATAGTCTGGATCTCCGCCACGTATCCCCAACTGATGGACGACCCTGATCCAATCTCGCTGTCTCGAGACTTGCAATGTCCCGACTTCCTCGACCTCAAGAACTCCGATTTTCCGAGTGTCGATATCCCGATGTGATGTCATCTAGGCCCACAACACAGAGCTCTCGCCCTTTCACCACTTGTGAAGTTGAAAGATTTCCTCTTTTAACCTCCAATGCCCGAGTCCCAGATGTGGGTAGTCTCGTGACATATGTCTGCTCCCAAACGGATGGTCCAGATCAAATCTCACGGATTCGGGGTTCCTGGTGTCGAGTGACTCTCCTCACATCCTCGATATCCCTGATATCACGAACGCCAATGTACCGATGCCTCAACGCCTTTTAGGACTTTTCTCCTCTCCTTTCGAGGGATTAAACCTTGTGCAGTTTCTGGCCGATCCAATGGATGACAGGTTCTTTTCTCTAGATCTGATGGTGCATATCGTTCCTTCCTCTACGCACTCTCTGGATGTGGAAATCAACGGTCCAGATCTTTCCCTCCTGCCAATATGACGACTATTGTGCTCCCTCCTGAGCTTGCGCACTTTATTCCAAGACTTGGAAGAATTCCAAGTTTCCAAAGGCCTCAACCTTTGTCTTCTTTCTCTGTGAACTCCACAATCTGAGTCTTCACCTACGCTCTTCGATGGTGTTGTTCCTCTTGAGCTTGTTCCTTTCGAATCCTTGAAGGATTCCGACGTCTGTGCTCCTGCAGAGTCTTCACGCACACACAGTGTTTTCTCTCCTGAGCCTCTCACATGCTGAGACCCCTAAGGGATTTTATCCTTCTTCCTCAGATGGAGAAGTATGGATGCCCTCCTGGCTATCCTTCTGCTCAAGCAACCTCTTGCTGAGTCTACAGGGTGTTCAACAACCCTGTGAAGATCCTTCAGTGGATTCCTCCTTCAACATACAGAACTCAAAGAGTTCTCTTCTCTTCTCTGTGCCTGTCTGCACACTGACTCAAATGCCCACCCGGAAGAGTATCTTTTCCCCTGTGTACCTTTGCACCTACTCAATGCCCACCTGGCAGAGTATCTTCTCTCTTGTGCACCTATGCACCTGCTCAATGCCCACTTGGCAGAGCTTCACAGAATCCTCAGTGATTCTGATTCTTCTTTCTAAACTCACAGCAGAGTTCTTCTCAATACACCACTATGCATATGCTCAATGCCCACTTGGCAGAACTTCATAGAACTCCTTAGAGTTTCTGTCTGTAACTGTGTTCTTCCTCCACAGCCTTGCCTCCAAGGTGTTCAACAACCTTGAGGTCTTTCCTGAGTTGTTGACTCCAGTTCTTGTGCCGCAACATGTCTTTTTCTAAAACCATAGTATTCAGAAGTGCGACCTTTGTGCACGGCTATTAGAACTCGCAGCGTTCTGTCACACTCTCCTAGTGTGAAGCCTCAAAGACCTTCAACCTTGAAATCAAACTAACTCCTACAAATGCACAACTAAATCTACAACATACATGAACACTCACAGACATTCATTCAACACACAGAAATGCAGGAAAAACTGCTATTTGTATTAAATTATGGCAAATGCCTTTATTTACACGGTGTTCCTGAGCACGGCCTGTAACAAGGTCTCAGCTCCTCTCTTCTGCTCTCTACTCCCAGATTCTCTACTCTCCTATCTCCACTCTACTAACTACTAAAGAGATACTACTAATCTCTTTTACTTGAGGGGGCTCTTAGAGCTCTTCCCCCAATCTACCTACCCTATTCAATTACATTGAATGGGTTGTCTAGTCCGCTATCGGATCTAGATCTCAGCCTTACAAACATTAAATGCCGATCTACCTAATGTGTGCACAAAGGCACGGCTTCCCAGATCAACATATTAAACATTAAAGTTACATTCAATTCAAATTTTAAATGAGGTTGTGCCTCTCTTCGGCTTTGAATGCGTGTGCTCGACGTGGCTGGCTGGCTGACGTGGAGAGATGCTCCTGCATCAGAAAGGGGGGGAACCAATATTGTAACCACGTGCAATGTGATATATTTGTAAACTATAATAAAATATCGAGAGCCAAATCTTTGTGGATGTATCCCAGGAGGGGGTGAACCATGGTAACATTGTGTTATGTGAATGAATGTATGCATATTTATGTTTGATTAATTGATGAATGTTAGATAAATGAAGAAAATAAGTAGATATGGTATTACACATGCATGCCTCGAATGAATGTTATAACTAGATGTTGGATTGAATGAATAAATTTTACAATGCACAACCTCATATCTCACTTAATATCAGGTTTCAAGCACTTGTTTATTGTATCCACCCATAGAGCTATCTCGGGTGAGATTGCAAAGTACACTCTGTGCACTGTGTTTCCTTCTGGTTTACCAGAGGGGCCAATAGTTTTAAAGGGATTTTGTTGGGAAGCTTACTACATCTGAACTCGGTTCAATCTGTGAGGGTAAAGTGGAAGAAGAATACCCCATAAAGAGTATTCAATACTAAAAGAAGGGAAATATGAAAACCAACAGTGGAAGACATATCATTTCAAGGGTCACTGTATATAGTTGTGCACAAGATAAATTGATCTCCTCTAGGAGATGCTTTTTGTTATTCTTGTTTATTTTTTCAAGCATGTGACAGGTAATATCTCTGAGAAGGATCCATAATGACAGTTGGAGGAAGCAACACTATCTAGAAATAGAGTTGTACACATCCATGTACTGAAGAAGAAGAGGAGGTCAACACATGTAGAGGGAGAATATGAATTTAAAGACTATATAACCTCAGAGGGAGTGATGGCTTCAGATGTTTTCTATGGGAAACTGGATAGTCTCATTATGACATGTTGTAGCTATTAGAGAGCTACCCACCATCCATGGATGCATGTTCTGAAGTCACTATGGATTTCCTACGATGTATATATTCATGTGTCTGACAATCAATGATCATGAGCTCATGTGGATGGTGATAGTGTTAGAGTCCGTGTCAGATATAACACCTTCCTCATTAAGAGGGAGTGTTGATATTTTATGTAATTTCTAATGTTATTCTTAAGTGTTAATGTTTCAGCATCGGGCTGACATTCTCCTAGGATTGGTCATAGTAATTTGACCAATGCAAAATGGCCTTGGCATAGTCTTCTAAGAACATAAGACTCAAAGTGTGTGGATTTCAACATCCGGAAGGACTGAAATTATTCTTGTGGAACAGATGACAACTTGATCAAGAAGAATGGTCCTTATAGTCACAGAACACTCCATTGAGTACGTGACAACTACGAGACACTTAGTGTGTATATTGAAGAAGGGTTTATATGGATGATATCTTTCTAAATCAAGGGAAGTATACAGTAGAAATCTTGAAGAGGTTCAAGATGTTGGATTGCAAGGCGATGGATACACCTATGGTATTAAATATGAAGTTGTTTTAGGATACGAATTCAGAGACTTTGGATGTTACTTTATACAGGGAGATGGTGGGTTCATTGATGAACTTGGAGAACACAAGACCGGATATATGTTTTGCTATGAAACACCCAGATTCAATATATGCAGTAGTCTAGGTAGGTTCATTTGGCTGTAGGAAAACATGTGATGAGGTACCTTAAGGGTACATTGGATTATGATCTCAGATATGTGACAGAGCATGAGTTCAGTTTATATGGATATTAGGATTCACATTGGGTTGGCAGTATTCCTAATTGGAAGAGTACTTATGCATATTGCTTTAGTCTAGGATCTAGTATGGTTTCATAGAAAACCAGGAAGCAATTGTGTGTAGCACTTAGTACAACTGAGGCAGATTATGTGGCAACATGTGCAACAAGTCGTGAAGCAGTTTGGCTTCAGAAATTGCTAAATATTAGATTGAATTTGACATGTAGGTAATACCTACAAGAAGAGGATGACGGGACTTGTTCTGGAGGACAAATGATGAATTCAACAGGTTGAAGAACTAGTTGATATTCAATGCTCTAGAGGGAGCCAGGAAATCATTTCCAGAGGGAGTTGGGTACGACAGTAAGGAGCAGGAGGATCCACCAGATGCAAAAATAAGTCATGTGTGGCGCTCAATATGACTGAAGTTGAGTATGTGGCCTCATGTGGAGAAAGTTGTGAAGCAATGTGGTTTCATAAATTGCAGACTATTGGACTGGATTTGAATTGTAGGAAAGACGTACAAGAAGAGGATGATGAGACTTGTTCTAGAGGAAAAGTGATGAAGTCAATAGGTTGAAGATTCAATTGATATTCAGTGATCGAGAGGGAGCTAGATGGCCAGTTCTAGAGGGATTTGGGTACTACAGTAAGGAGTAAGAGGATCTGCCAGATGCAGGAAGAAGTCATGTGTGGTTCTTAGTACGACTGAATATGAGTATTTGGTAGCATGTGCAGTAGCAGTGTGGCTTTGAGAACTCCTATCTAGGTTATTTGGTCTCAGACTAGAGGTGACTTTCATTTGGTGTGATAACCAAAGTTTCATGAAGTCGTTAGAAAACCTTGTGTTCTATGACAAGTCGAAGCATATCAAGATCAGATGTTACTATATCAGGGATATGGTGCAAAAGAGAGTAGTGAGGCTCTAGTTTTGTGACTACAGAGGATCAAGTTACGGACGTGTTTACCAAGTCATTTTCAAGGATGAAGTTTGAGTTCTTCAAGGACAAGCTTGGCATGGTCCCTCTTCATAGGGAGTGTTCTCATTCAGTGTGAAAAAGGGTTGGCACTGAGACATGTGGAACTCATCTAGCATGAAAAAGGGTTGGCACTAAGTGTTCTCATCCAACATGAAAAAGGGATGGCACTAAGTGTTCTCATCTAGCATGAAAAAGGGTCGGCACTGAGACATGTGGAACTCATCTAGCATGAAAAATGACTAGCATTGAGTGTTCTCATCCAACATGAAAAAGGGTTGGAATTGAGACAGGTGGAACTCATCCAGCATGAAAAATGACTGGCATTGAAACAAGTGGAGCTCATCCAGCATGAAAAACTGCTAGCACTGAGTGTTCTCATCCATCATGAAAAAGGGTTGGCACTGAGACAGGTGGAACTCATTCAACATGAAAAAGGGTTGGCACTGAGTGTTCTCATCCAGCATGAAAAATGGTTGGCACTAAGACAAGTGAAACTCATCCAGCATGAAAAAGGGTTGGCACTAAGATCGAGGGTGTACATGATCAGATATTGATGCATTGCAGGATAGTGGATGTCCTGAGGACATGTTGTAATTATCTGAGAACTACCCACGAGCCTCAAATGCATTGGTTGTGAAGTCGCAAGGGTGCACATGATGAGGTACAAATGCATTACGAGGTAATGGATGTCATGATGACATGTTGAAGCTATTTGAGAGATACCCATAGGTAATATTCAAAGGTAATATTGACATAATGTAGAATGTCTCCCTCCCTGAGAGGGAGTGTTGATGTTTGGGAAGCATCAAAAAGTCATTCTACTAGATTAATAATTAATAATATGATTATTAATTATCAAACAATATTATTAATTATAATATATTTATAATACAAAGTATAAATATATATAATAAAGTATAAAGTATAAATATAAAGTATATTTATATTATATGTATAATATAATATAAAGTATAAATATATTTATTACCCAAGTGTTATAACCCTAAAATGCACTATACAGGTTTACCTGGCATCAGGCCAACTCATGCCTCTTCCTAGCCAAAGCCATGCTGAGCAAATCCTCAAAAAACCACTTAAAACAAGTAACCCGCACCCTAAATTTTCACTGGGCGCGGGCATCCGCTTGCTGTCCTTATACTGCACGCGGGCATCCGCAGGCTAACCCAAAACAGCCCGCGGGTACCTAACAAAGAAAAAAATCAGGAAAGTTTCCGCCG
>JZKD02S1744717.1:194696-211111 GCA_000966675.3 Picea glauca | reverse complement strand
TCGGGGTTTCAGATTTGGGTAGAAGGTTAAAAGTTAAGTCTTGAGGGTCATGATCTGCGTATAAGTTTAGAGCCCTAGCTTATTAGTCCGTAGGGTAGAATACCCAACAACACCAAGGGACGCATCTCTTCATGAATGGTCACCATATGATCTTTATATATAGAAAACTCATCATTGTAATAATATATTCATTCATATACAATATCATCTCTTATGAAAATCAACAAGGTAGTCAAGGAGTGGGAGCAATTTCCATCAATCCCTAGGGAAATCCACTAGGAGAGTTGATACGAGTTCATGGCCATCCTAAGTGTGTCTCCTATCAGAAAATAAAGGAGAAGGCATGGGGGAGACATTTTATAAGGTGAACTTAGGAAAGTCAAGCCACATAATTTTAATGGTGAGCATAGGAAGGAGAAGAGGTCGAGGCCTAGCTGTTGGAAATGAAGAAATATTTCCATTTGCATGATTACCCCTCACGGGTGGAAACAATGATTTCAACCTACCACTTGCAAGGAAAGGTCGCCATGTGGTTGGATTAGCTTAAGAAAGCCAAGCAACTTGATGAGAAGAGGGTCTCATGGAGATGGTTCAAAGGATATTTCCAAGAGAAATATTTGTCTAAGAATTACAAATACAATGAAAGAGTTATTTGAACTCAAGTTGGGAAGCATGGCAGTGGATGAATATGAGAAAGTAGTATTTGATTTTTTGAAGTATGTGGATTTCATAAGAGATGAGAAAATTAAAATCCAAATATTTCTTAGTGGGTTACCCTCTTTTTGCAGTGACAATATACAATATGATAACCCCAAGAATTTGGAGGAGAGAAAATCATCTCTACGAGTATAGCAAAGGGAGTCTAGTCTTCCAAAATACTTGGAATGACAAGATGAAGGGTAAGAAAGAGACAAGGAAAAAAGGATTTAAGCCACCCTTTTTCGAGAAAAACTCCCAAGAAAATAATCAAGGAAAATAAACCGAAAATCAACCCAAGACAACATATTCATTTGGAAAAAGGCCAAGAAAACAACTTGTACAATGGTGGGGATGTGAGGGAAATCACTTATATAGGAACTTCCCTCACAAAAGTGAAAGAATGAAGACTATCCACAACATTTAGGAGGTTGAAATAATGGAATACATGAGAGGAAGCATTCCAAGGATTTATGTAGGCTTGGACAACAAGAAATCGGAATATCATTTCCCTGTGATTGAGGTGGAAGGTAAGATCAATAATTAGCCTATAACAATTTTAATTGATTATTGAGCTAGCCATAGTTACATAAAATCTAACATAATTGAAATATTTCACTTGCAAAGGAGTAGGCATAAGAAATCTTGGTTATTTTAGTTATCCATTGGGGATAAGAAAACATCAATGATTTGGTTAAAGATTATCCAATAGACATGAATGGACTCAACACAAAGGTAAATGTGAACATTATACCTTTAGTTTCATATGGTTGTCTAATTGGCATGGATTGGTTGGAAAAAAACTATGTTTTCCTAGATTGTTACAACAAGACAATAACATGTCTTGATGAGAAAGGAAAACAAGGAAAAATTCAAGGCATTCCAAGAGTTGTAGTTAGATAAATTTAGGCCATGCAATTGAAAGAGAGTTTCAGGAAAGGATGTCAAATTTTTGTAGCCCACATGGAAGAGACAATTAGATATCAAGTGGAAAGTCTTGAAGACCATCCAGTCTTGAGATATTTTGAATATTTTTTGGAGGAAATCCCAGGATTTCCACTAAAGAGAGATATTGATTTCTCTATCGATTTGGTGCCAAGAGCTTCCCTTGTGTCCAAGACCCCTTACAAAATGGGCACATCAGAATTGAAAGAGTTTCATATGCAGCTTGAAGAGATTTTGAAGAAGGGGTATATACACCTAAGTGTGTCACCTTAGGGAGCCCTAGTTCTTTTTGTGAAGAATATAGATGGAACCTTAAGGCTGTGTATTGATTTCAGACAATTGAATAATATCACTAGAAAGAAAAATATCATTTTCTAAGTATTGATGATTTATTTGATCAACCAAAAGGTGCAAGGATATTTTCCAAGATTGACTTGAGATAAAGTTATCATCAAGTGAGGATAAAAGAAGAAAATATTAGAAAAACAACAATCAAGACAAGGTATGGGTATTATGAATTCACGGTAATGCCATTTGGGCTATCAAATTCCCTAGTTGTTTTCATGTGTCTAATGAATGGTGCGTTCAAGGAGTACCTGGAAAAGTTTTTTATTGTATTTTTAGATGATATTCTCATATACTCTAAGTCCGAGGAGGAGCATTAAAAGAATTTAAGAATGGTTCTAAATGTTTTAAGGGAGCATAAATTGTATGCCAAGTTGTGTAAGTGCATATTTTATCAAAAGAAGATCCACTAATTGGGGCATATTATTTCAGCATATCAGATAACAGTTGATCTTGAGAAGATAGAGGTCATTAAAGGATGGTGAGTGCCAAGAAATGTGATAGAAGTTAGATAATTTATGGGTCTTGCAGGTTAATACCAAATATTTATAAAGGGGTTTTCTAAAATTGCAATCCCAATCACTTCTCTGCAAAAGGAGTAAAGTTTGAATGGACTTCCAAGTGTGAAGAAATCTTTCAGCAATTGAAAAATATTTTGAAAAGTAGACCCATATTAAATATTGTAGATCCATATGAAGACTTCATGATGTGCACAAATGCATTCAAGGAAGGGCTCGGTGGATTCCTTAGCCAAAAGGATCACGTGGTATGTTTTGAATCTACAAAACTAAAAGAGCATGAGATAAATTATGCCAGACACGATGTAGAGTTAGCAACCATTATACATGCATTAAAAATGTGGAGGAATTACTTCATGGGGAGGAGGTTTGAGATAAGAACAAACCACTATGGTATGAAATATTTATTTGGAAAACCAACAATAAATGCTAAGAAAACTATATGGTTGGAATTTCTTAGTGAGTATGACTTTGAAATTAAACATATCAAATGTGAAGAAAATTAGGTGGTTGATGCACTCAATACAAGATCTCATGAAATGCATGTTTCATCCATCAACATGTATATGACAGATTTAAAAGATAAAATTATTGAAGTAGCAAATTCATATCAACATTATTTACAAATAAAAGAAAACTTACAGCAAAGCAATTTACAACAAAAAATTAAAAATTATGAATTGAAGGAGGATGTAATCCTCTTGTACAAAGGAAAGGTGCATGTGCAAAATTCCATGGAGATGAAAAATATCGTGCTAAGGGAAATACACAATGTGCCATATGTTGGGCACCCAGGTTATCAGAAATCCATTATAGTTGTAAGGATCCAATACTTTTGGCTGGGAATGAAGAAAGAAGTGGCTAACTACATATCATGGTGTCTAGAGTTCCATAAGGTAAAGACAGATCACATACATCCATCGAGGTTGTTGCATCCATTGTCCATTCCAAAATGGAAGTGAGAAGTGGTCACAATATATTTTATCACAAAGTTTCCCAAAACAGTGAAGCAACATGAGTCCATCATGGTGGTGGTGGAAACATTGACCAAGGAAACACATTTTATTCTTGTAAAGACAACACACAATGCATCAAACATTGCAAAGATTTACATGAAGGAAATTGCTAGGCTAAATGGAGTGTATAAGGCCATAGTTTCAGATAGGGATTCCATGTTTACATCCAATTTACACTAAGGTTGTTCAAAGGCTTTGGGACAAATATGAATCTTAGTAAAATGTATCACCTAGAGTCACATGGGAAAAAATAGAGGACCAATAGGATAATTGAAGACATGCTCAGAATGTATGTGATGGACCAACCATCAAAATGGGAAGACTATATCCACTTAATGGAGTTTTATTATAACAATGGGTATCAAGCCTCATTAAAAATGATTCCTTATGAATCTTTGTATGGAAAGAAATGTAATACACCAGTGAGTTTGGATAAGACAATAGACAGAGCTCTCATTGGGCCAGATTTGTTAAAGAGGATGAAAGAACAAATGACAAAGATCAAGCATAATTTAAAGGTTTCCCGTGACAAGTAGAAAATGTATGCAGACAAGAACACAATTTTCAGGGATTTTAAAGTGGGAGAACATGTATTTCTTAAAGTAAAAGAAAAAATAAGTTTGATAAGATTGGGTTGCTACCCAAAGTTGGTAGCAAGATATTGTGGGCCTTTTGAAATATCAGAAAAGATAGGGTTAGTTGCATACATGCTATCAATGTACTCATCCATGAGAGTTCATATTGTATTTCATGTATCATTATTAAATAAATATGTGCCTAACCCTAACCACATAATTGATTGGAATGTGATCCATGTGGAAAACGAAGGGGATTTCTTGGTTGAACCAATATGTATCCTAGACCAGAAATTCAAAGTGCTTAGGAACAAAGAAATAGGTTAGTAAAGGTTAAATGGATCTACTACATTCTTGAATATGCAACATGGGAGCATGAAGAAACTATGTGGGAGGAATACCCACAAATGTTTTGTCGGTTTTGAAGAAAATAGAAGTTGAAAATTCCAAGACTCCATTTTTGGGAAGCTAGTTTCTGGAACCACATCGTAGAAATTCTTGGTCACTTGCATTGATAGCCTTGATAAAATAATGGTGCAACCTGATGGACTGAAGGAAGTGAAGGGAGCACATTCCTTGGGTCTGCAGGATGAGAAGAATGAGAGATTATGGTTGGGATTGCTATTGGAGGGTAAAAAGTGCATAATTGTTTTATTTTTTGAATATTGTGATGTAACTTTATTTATATATTTTGGCATGGTGATGTGCATCGAGGACGATGCACAATTGTAGGGGAGGGGGAATGTAACATCCCCATTATAATCTATAGTTTAATTGCTAGTTAATGTAGATATGAATATGGTTGTGGCCCAAGCAATGTAATATGTGAAATGTATTTTCTGATTTTTAATAAATATAATGTGATACCAATGGTTGGCAATATAGAAAGAGATGGGGGATGAGTTTTACACAAGAGAAGAGATTTTATAAGAGGGTTCCAAGGGGGGAATGGTTTATGGGTATTGATCCAAAACCAGTTTTTAAAATTTTACTATCATTTGGGGAAACCTCCTATTTTTTTTTTAGTGCGTGATAGCCCAATCATTAAAATCATGTAAGAGGGAGGGTGTGAGAGTCACATCCCACAGTTATTGGAAAGCATGGGGAAGAAGCAATCAACATTGGGTAGAGTGAATAGTCAATTGTCTTGGGAAAATAGAGGAAATTTGTATGGGGGTTATAGGAAGTTTTTACACAATCAATTTGGATGAACAAGTAGAGAGCAGGGAAAAAGAGCACTAGAGCATGAGGAAGAAGGTTGGGAAAATTAAGGAGCACGTTAGAGCATTTTGGCATGTATTTGGAGCTGTAAATTGAAGAACAAGGTTGTCAGGCTTGAAGAGTGAATTCTCGGGTGAGTTGCGCTATAATAATAAGAGTTGTTGTTGATTATTGGTAGTTTTCTTGACAGTTAGTCCCTTTCATCCCTAGTAGATATATTCTTGGCTACCTAAGCTAGAGAGACCATGATAAATGAATGGGATACCTGATGGACAAAGAGAAGTGGAGGGGTACATTCCTTAGGTTGGGGAAGTCAAGAGAAAGAGAGTTGGAGGTAAATTCAGGATAGTTATGGGAGAATATTAGTGGGTTGTGAGATATTTAGTTGTAAGTGGATTATTAGAGGTACCCTTGTCTTTTGGATTCATATCCCCAGCTCGGGGGTGACTTGCTATTGTTATTTAGAACAATAGTTCTATGGTTTGGTGGAATGTCCTTTCCAAGCAATTGGTTGCATAAAAGTTTTATAAAAGATAAGTGTTTACTTATTTCTTGATTTATTTTCTAAGTTTAATTGCTATACTTAAATATGTATATGTGAATGGTTTATTGTTGGTGTGAATGAGTTATTTGTTGCATCCTTGTTCATGTAGAATGTTGTAGATGCATTTCATTATGGCTATCCAATTATGGTTAAAAATTTTAATTAAATCATAGTTGGTAAGCTATGGTCAATGTATCATCAAGAGGATTTTTTATTTATTTGTATGTGTATTCTGCAAGTAATGTTCCCCGGTTGAACTAGGGGACGTTACATTAAACAATGTTATTACTAATGTAATATACACTGCTCGGTGCTCTAAATTAAACATAAGGCACTAAACAACGGTGTGTTAAATTTAATGCCCTAGTGTGTCATTGTTATTCAAGCACCGAAATCCATATCAATGTGTTGTGTTATATAGCGCACCTATTAAGGGTTGTCATACAAAATGACATGCGATGCCATTTCACATATGAAATGCATAGCGCTATGTGGTCAATTCTATGGAACACATTGCTTTAATATAATTTTTAATGATAAACCAAGAATTTGGCTTTGTTATAAGAAAATCACCAATACTCTATGTTCCTTGGAGCATCGAACGCTTTTTAGCAGTGTGTTTTATTTTATGACACACTAATAACAGGTGTGTTTTAAAATACCCATCGCAATGATAAATTTTAAAAATATTTTTCCTGGCACAACTCAGTTAACAAAATTGGTGAATTTTGTTGAATTTAATGCACCTATGCTCCATTTTTATCTTTGTATGTGTTATTACTAGTGCATTTGTATTATAACGCATCAGTAATGGGGCATACCATAAAACAAACCAATATGGTATATTATTATGTATTTTTTTTGTTGTCTTGCAGTACATAACATTGGTGTGTTGTATGTATTTGATGCACAACTGAGAAAAAATTATGTATCAAAATCTGGGCAGTGTGTTTGATTAATAGAACACACCAGTGCATTTATCTCAATTAGTGCATTGTCAAGTATCTTAGTAGTGCTTACCATTAGACGTATTGTGTTGCTAAATTATGCAAATTTGGCTCGGTGTCATGCTCTTTACAACATCGGTGCATTGTTTGGACTTAGGGGCACTGATAGGTTGAATTTTTTTATTGCAACTTAAGTGGTGTGGCGTGTTAACATAAACTCACTAGTGATACCATGTTATTGTAGCACTCGAGTTTTCTTTAAAAGTGTGGTTTTTTATTGAGAGCACCAGTAATGGGCCATCCATTAACACACCCTACTATGCCATGTTTCTCAATATTTTCTCGGTTGGGTTCTTTCAATAGTACCGATGCATTTGGTTAACATAAATGCACCGCCACCCCAAATTTTATGGAATGTAAATTTAGCGGTGCAATTTTTCTAATTGAACGCACTGGTGTGGTAGAGTTTCCAAAGCACCGACATGATGTTTAGTGGTGTGTCTTATAGTATAACACACCAGTGATTTTGTTGGCCCTGTGGGAACCACTCTGTTATATTTCATTATTGCAAATTAAATAGTGCAATGTGTTACTATGAATGCCCCAATGCTATCATGTTATTGAAACATTGTCATTGTGTTTAAAAGTGCTTTGTGAAGTGTATATCATTGGTTACAGGGTGTCAAAGGAAACACCCCGCTATGAAAAATCAGTCAATATTCGTCTCGGTGTGGTTTTGTTAATAACACCAATGCATTTGTTTAAAATGGTTGCATCATTGAGTTAAATTTTCTAAGGTGTAATATGAGCAATGCACTTTGTTAAATGGAATGCACCAATTCTTTTTTGTTCGAAAAGCATGGGCATGTTGTTTAGAAGGTGTTGTATTTTATAATGCACTAGGTGCGGGGTGTTTCAAATGACACTTAGTTTAAGTACCATTAGATTAGACACACTGGTTGTGGTTCTTAATATTAAGTTATCACAAGACGCACTGCATTGAGGTGAGCCAAATCATATAGGTGCACCACACAGAACCGATTTTTTTTTTGAAAAAAGTCCCAAATTTATAGCTAAATTCAAATTTTAATCGAATGAAAATGAAAATGGGAAGGTAATAAAAAAATTACATGGAAACTTATGTCCATAGGAGGCATGGTTTCACTATTGAGAGGAAAAGAAAATTAGTGGTAATTTCCAAAATTTGTGTGTAATCTACCTGTGGAGCTATCCAACTTACCAAGGAGCACCAAAAACATGGAGTCTTTGAAAATAGAGTGAGAATCAGTGCTTTCTTGAGAGTTTGCAAGAACGGGATGAGGATTCATAATGAAAATCAGTTTGGAAATATTTTTTGATTTACCCTATCACGGTGCGCCCAAAGAAAGTTATACACATTGGCTCGTAATATTCAATGGCACTAGTGCCCTTTGATTGATGCTTGTTATTTTTGTTATAACTTATGATGGTGTGTTTGAAAATCTAAGCATTGATGCATTATGTGTTAGGTGCACACTAGTGGGTATGTACCTTAAAGGTGCACGGATAAAAAAACCTCTAGTCACCCGCCTCTACTAACAACCTTCGCTATGAAAAGTGATTGTGCATTTTAACATTTAAGCATTGATGCAGTATGTTTTAGGTGCATACTGGTGTGTATGTACTTGAAAGGAGAATCGATAAAAAACCCTCTGCAAAAACCTCAATATGTCTTCCTCCACTAACAACCTCTTCTATAAATTGCTAAGGGATAAATTTTTTGGGAAGGTTTCATAATTTTAACATCCGCTAGAAGGTGTTCTCCTTGTAGTCAATTATGGTGAGATAGGCCATGTTTCAATATTTTGTACCAAACCATGCACTCTTTGTGGGTACTACTATAGTACCAAGTATGTCATGGAGGATTGTCCCATCTTGTTGAAGAAGTGGGAAGATAAGAAGGAACATTGCAACATGGTCACTATAAAGACGTGTGGTAACCAAAAGAAGGATGAGGAAGTTGATGTGTGATTGATAACCCAAGGTGGAGCCAATAAGGTAATGGAATTAGAGCGTGGAGAAATGTCGAGTTGGAGAACAGAAGGGAAGATCAGAAAAGTGGTGCATGATCCTCCTAAGTTTGATGCTACATAGTAAAAGTAGTTTTTGTGCGATGTGCAAAGGGCTCTAGAAGAAAAGAGAGCACATGCATAAATTTAGAATATGAGGCAAAGGTCACTAGAGGAAGATATGGTGTGAAAGGAAGCACAATGTGCCACACAAATATCGCTAAAGGAAGCTAGGGTGCACGAGGAAGTATAGCACACCACACAAAGATCACTAGAGAAATCTTGAGCCTGTGAGGAATTGCAGTGTGCAACATAGAAGTCTTTGGAGGAAGCTCATGTGCAAGAAGAGATATTGTGCATGACACAGAGGTCACGGGAAGAATCTCATAGGTAGGAATAAGTGAGAAGGTTCAAACAAAAGGAAATAGAGTATCATGTGCACGAAGATTTGAGGCACATGGTGTGAGAAAAAGCACTACGTGACATTGGTCATGAATATCAAGAAGAAGATCAAGTAAGTAACTTCTTTCATTATTTTTTGAAGTTGTTAATTGATCATGATGGTGCATGAAAGTTGGTAGGCATGTTAACAACCTGTATGAGGGAATAAGGAACAACTATCACCAAGAAGAGATAGTGTGCATGACATAGAGGTCACTAGAAGAATCTCATAGGTAGGAAGAAGTGAGAAGGTTCAAACAAAAGGAAATAGAGTATCATGTGCACGAAGATTTGAGGCACATGGTGTGAGAAAAAGCACTACATGACATTGGTCATGAATATCAAAAAGAAGATCAAGTAAGTAACTTCTTTCATTATTTTTTGAATTTGTTAATTGATCATGATGGTGCACGAAAGTTGGTAGGCATGTTAACAATCTGTATGAGGGAATAAGGAACAATTATCACCATATTCACCCCACTACTAGAAATGGATGTGTGTCAAGTCCACAATTAGAAGCACATAGGAAGAGAGTTAAAAATGATAGTTGAACTCATAAGCTATGATATGGATGGATTCATGTTGGATTCAGCATCCGATGTGAACATCATGCCAAAGAAATCATGGGAATTCATGGGTAGATCGGACTTGGTATGAGCCCCCATCCAAATCGAGCTGGATAATCAGTTCATAATCTATCTTATAGGCTGGCTAGAACATGTTGAAATGAAAATTGAAGGAGTGAAGACTAAGGAATATTTTGAGGTGATTGAGATCATGGATGACTCAAATACCTACCCTTCCATACTTGGTATTGATTTGGAATTTGACAATAATTCCATGTTGAATTTGAAGAAAAGATAGATGTCTTTTGAGATGGACACTTTGCGCGTGATCGCACCATTAGATTTGAATGAAGGTGACATACACAATGAACCTGTGAATGAGGATGCACAAATTTCCATTATTGATAACATTTATGAAATCACAGGGCACTGGGAGGATTAGATTAATACCATGGAATATAGTGATATGATCTAGAGAATTGTGACATCATATGATATTGATTCATAAGATGCTATGGATAGATGGAAAAATGAGCTATATGAGGTATCCATCAGGAGATGTGCATGGATTGTGAAAGAAATATGATGGATTGGTTTTGAATTATGTGATGCACCAAGATTCAATGGAACACATCACGTGGATACATTCTTAGCACAAATGGATAAATTGGTTCTAGAGGATCAAAGGGTACATGACATGGGCGCAGTAATCCAAGGAACACCTGCATTCTTATGGGTGACACACTGCAGGACCATATAAGACTGGGCATAGGTGGTCGAGTACATAAAGGTCATATTCCATCCCATATATGACTTTGAACTGGATAACATATATAAGGGTATTGAATACCCCCAAGAGAATATTTTCTACTATTAATAGAACTGGAAAACCAAGGACATCCCTCACACACAATGGTTCCATATGTTTTACACACAATGGGCATGGTCCCTGGAAGCTAGTACAATTAGGAGGAGACAAGGAAGAAAATAGTGGACCAGGGAAGTGTAAGTGCATGTTTATGCATGACTTTCAATTTCACGTCCGAATCCCTTGTACAAAAAGAGTCTCTCCTACGAATCAAATATTTCATCTTTCAGTGTCATCCAAAGGAGGTCACGCCAAAGACTTTCTATGCCTATCATAATCCCATGGAAAAACTGAAAGAGAAGGTACATGGTTGGAAAGTTGAAATTGATGATATTAACGAAGATGACCCAAGGGGCATACAAATAAAAGAAACCAAGGGCGAGCGCACGGTGGAATGGAAGGTGTATGAGATGGATGCACTAGACTATGGTTGACCGATTAAAACAAAGAAACATAATATTAGAAGTAAAGAAGCACCAAATATGGTCGACATCGAGTATTATTAGGAAAAGTATATTATGACCTAGGTGGTAGATTTGCTAAAAGAATATGATGATATATTTCCCTGGAGCTTCTTGTAAATGAAGGGAATAAATTTCAAAGACTTTATTCATAAGTTTTTGGAGGTTTTCCTAGATGACTAGAAATTGTTCATCCTATTAAAAGAGCACATACAATCGCTTCAATTGATGTTGGACATATTTCATCGGCTTCAAATTTCCTTAAATATGAAAATGTGCATCTTTTGCACACCATTTGGGACTCTACTTGGGCATGTGGTATGCAAGGAAGGATTGTTGGTAGACCAAGCCAAAATTGTTGCGATATTGGACATGGTGGGCCCCACTTTTGTCAAGGAGCTACGTGCCACCTTGGGTCACACAAGGCATTATAGATAGTTTATTCAATGATATGCACATATTGTTGCACCACTGGAGAAACTACTACGCAAGGATACAAAGTACCTCTAGACAAAGGATTTCCAGGAATCATTGGATAAATTGAAGGAGAAGTTGGTCACTGCATAGATCTTGTTCTTTCCAAATTGATTTAATATTTTCCATGTTCATGTTAATGCCTCCTCCATTGCACTAGGAACAATCCTCGCATAGCCCGACGATGGGAATATTTATCATCCATTTTACTCTTCCAGTCACAAGGTCTCCGATTTCGAGAAGAATTACACAACAATGGAGCATGAGGGTCTAGATATGGATTATGTCTTGTAGAAGTTTTGGAACTATTTTCTTGGCACCCCCTTCAATTTATTTACTGATCATTTAGTGCTCAAATATTTGGTCAACAAGCTAATGTTGGGTGGGGGGGGAGAATATGTCGATGGATTTTTCTCTTCCAAGAGTTTGAATTTGAAATAGTTGTCAAGCCGGGAAAAGATAATGTAGGACTGGACCACCTGTCAAGGATCAAGTTCGGGGAAGCAAGTCGTAGCTTAGATGATGAACTCCCAAATGAAAAAATATTTTAGGTAGAGGTAGTTCCCAATCAAATTGCCAAGATCATTGAATTTATTACCAACAAACAAGCGTCGGCTAAGTATACACCGAGACAAGATTTCCAATTGGTGACCCATAGTATTGAATATTAGTTAATTGTTGGACAACTATACAAGCTCAGGGAAGATGGTTTTTTGTGAAGGTATGTATTAAACCATGAACGAGACCCGATATTGTATGAATTTCATGAAGGAATTGTAGGTAGTCATAATGCTAGAAAAGATACATCACATAAGGTGTTGCATGGGGGATTATGGTGGTCGTCGATTTTTACAAATTCCAAATAATTTTGTAAACAGTGTGACATCTGTCATTGGATCCGAAAGCTCTGTCATAAAGATGAATTTCCTTTATTTCCAATTATAGAATTAGAGCCACTCGAAAAGTGGGACATCGACTTTGTGGGACCAATTAGTTCTTTGGCACTCTGGACAGGTGTGTGCTACATTATCATGTCCATAGAATATTTGACACAATGGTCAAAAGTGGCACCTTTCAAGGATTGTATTGGATAAATAACTACATGCTTCATATTTGAGAATGTGATTACTATGTTTGGGTGCCCAAAAGTGTTGATGAGTGATCAAGGAATGCACTTTCTGAACGATACTATATGTGAGCTCACTCAAGAATTCATGATCCATCATCAAAAGAGCACCCCCTATCATCCACAAGCTAATGGTACAATTGAAGAATTTAATAAGACTTTAGAACATGCCCTAAAAAAAGTTTGTAAAGTGCAGCGTGATGATTGGGATCATCATAATCTAGTAGTACTATGGTGATCTAGGTGGATCTTGGTGGCCATCCACCTTTTCCACTGAATCAATGTTTTCGAGCCTATGGTTTTGATAAACCATGATATTCACCCTTTTTATGGGGAATGTGATGTAATTACATCTTCATTTTTTAATTACAAACATCATGTAATTATTTCCTAGTGGTGTTATGTACATTCCTACAACATAGCGTTAATGCACCATATCCCATTAGAACTATGTAGTTAAGAATGCTTGAGTTAGAGTAGTACTGGAATGGATGACCTCCTAGGAAGACCTAATGTTTTACATGCCTATGAAATTTTGTAAACTTAGACCAATTTATCCCACATGCATCATGAGAATTATTCTCCTCTCACTCTCTCATATATAATTGAGGTGAAGGAGGTCATTTAATCATGTAATGGAGTGTGATGTAAAGCTTGTTGCGAATGAATCATAGCCAACATCTCCTTCTCTTCAAAGATAATCTACCCCATTCTGTCTGTCTATGTTCTATAGTGTTTTTATATTTTATTCATTAATAGAAGTTGGGTTTCATTGTATTTTTGTGTTTCTGCTACATTTTCCTTTATATCTCATTTCCTTCTTATCATAATCCATATCAGAGGTATTAGAGTAGTCTACTCCTTATTGTTTCATAGTGCATGTCCCCAACAAGTTTAGGGTGTAGAGAGTTGGTTCTTGAGATAGTTTTTCTTGAGGACAACCACTCTCTCCAACCCAAGCAACCTCCCATGGTATAAGAAAAGAGATATGACAGAGCATGAGATCCTTTCAAGACATTGATCAAGGAATCCCTTGTGTGATAGAGGAACATGATGATGGACAAATTTGCTTAGATCCTTCGACGACTACCGATGGTGGACGAGGCATCTTTGAAAAGAAACCATTTATGAGGTGCGACACCCTTTGTAGCATACCCTTTTAGCTACCATGGCTTAATTGCTATTAAGAGAAGACTGTAGCACCACTCTATACATGAGTCGTACAGGTATTATATGATCCATATGCTTCCAACAATTAAAGCCATTTAATCTTAGAGTAAACATATTATCTACTGCTATAATTAACAATCTATAGCGTTTCATACTAATTCATATACACAATGGAAATCATGATAACATAAGCAGTAGAGTCATGCAAAACATGATTAAAATATAAATAGATACTTATCTTTTGAATAGTGGTAGAATCCACCAACCAAGTGCAGGCCTTCCAAGAACCTCCCAGCCTTAGACCACACTACTCATCAGCTCAGCAGTGGGTCACCCCCGAGCTGGGACTAAGCTCCACCCCAAGGCAAGGAAATCTAGGCCAGGTTGAGGTTACAGGGAAAACAACACATAACCACAAGGAAGGAATTCTCTCCAAGGAACCTCCCATGCTCACTGCCCACAGACCCTCATTCCCAATATGCATGTTCCACCCTAGGAGTATACACTTTCTCTGTCACCTAAAGAGTCCTTCGGCTGCTAATCTCCCTTGCCTTGGGTTACAGGAACAGGTCGGACTGGAAGTCTCCGGGCTCTGTGGCAGCTACAGGGTTCCTTCCAGGAGTTCTCTCCTTCCTCTACGCACTCTCTCACCTGGAGGGAGTTGCTCATAGGTCCAACAACCTGTTCTTCCAATATTCAAATACCTCTCTCACCTAGAGAGAGTGTTGTACAAACTGGCCAACAAGCCACAGAGGATCAAACAATACACGTCCACCACAATCCACAGGATCCAGACACAAACACCCCAGAGTGGCTCCAAATAAGTGCAACAGTATAGCCAGGCTTAACAGGGATGAGACACTTATGTTTTATCAATTTGACAAGACATAATAGACTCACATTCTAGATTCTCAAGGATGTGTGATGAGTTGTGCATGCATGGGTCAACTCAACTTAACAGTTTACAATCGAAAGGGTGTCCAGCTTTTCAGAAGAAAATACAGACACCGGCCTTTTTTGGTTCAGAGTGCACGAGGGTATCTCTTGCAGAGGTCCGACAGGTTCCTGTTCCGATGGTTGAGCAGAATGGAGGAGCGAGCGAGAGCCTTCACGGATTACCTCGTTTGTTTTATTTGCATGCACCAGGGCGGACACTTGTCACCCTTGGAACTGCATGCGTTCCTTCAGCATGCATCCCCTTTGCATGCTTTCCCTTGCCAAGAACTTAGGATAAAAGTAAAACATAAATGCACATGTTCTTTTGGAATAAATGTAAAATATTATTCCCAGGCTTAAGCCCCCTAGGCTCAACACTTAGCCCCTTTTCCCAACTTCAGCCCCTAATTCCTTGCCCACTCTATGGATGCTTAGTCCCCCTTCACTCATTCATGATGGTTGGTCTGCACATGGCGGTGTTTATATTTTATTAATTGTTCTACATGATTACATATGCAACAGTAGGGTCCTGGCCTTCAACACTTAGGCTCCCTGGCCTAACAACACATAAGCCTCCGGCTTATAAGAACTCGGCTCACCAGCCTATAAAACACAATTACAATTCCTTTCAAAACATGGTTTACAATGAGGGTCGGCCTTGGGGACACTACAATCCCCCTCCCCTTATTTTTGCACTGTCCTCAGTGCAACTTACACTGTCTCTACAAGCCTTTCAAAATTTTCAAAAAGATGTGGGTACTATGCCCGCATAACCTCTTCATGCTCCCATGTCACGTCCTCAGGACTGTACCAGGTCCACTGGACCTTTACAAGCTCTATGGCTCGATTCCGGAGCTGTTTTCTTTTCCTGTCCAATATGTGCACATGATGCACTTGCAGGACACCTTCTGGTTCCACCTGAATCACATTCCAATTGATAACATGATTAGCATTAGGTACATATTTCTTAAGCAATGAAACATGAAACACATTGTGTATAGTCATAGATGTAGGTAATGCAAGCATGTATGCAACTGGCCCAATCCTTTCCAGGATCTCAAATTGCCGACAAAATCTTGCTGCCAACTTGGCGCAACTTCCCAGCCTCAGGGAACTCCTATTAGTTTTCACTTTCAGGAAAACATGGTCACCCACTTTGAATTCTCTATGGGTTCTGTTACTATCAACGTAACTTTTCTGCCTGTCCTGGGCAGCTTTTAGATTATGTTTAATTTTTATCATTTGATCTTCCATCTCCTTGAGCAGCTCAGGCCCAACTACTACTTTGTTAGCTGGATTATCCCATCTCACTGGAGTGTTGCACTTTCCCCCATAAAGCGCTTCGAACGGGCTCATCTTCAATGACACATGATACCCATTATTGTAGGCGAATTCCACCATAAGCAGGTAGTCTTCCCACCTTGATGGTTTATCCATCACATACATTCTCAACATGTCTTCTATTACTTTGTTTACTCTCTCTGTCTGTCCATCAGACTCGGGATGATATGTTGTGCT
>JZKD02S1744717.1:180149-194446 GCA_000966675.3 Picea glauca | reverse complement strand
GGTAGTCTTCCCACCTTGATGGTTTATCCATCACATACATTCTCAACATGTCTTCTATTACTTTGTTTACTCTCTCTGTCTGTCCATCAGACTCGGGATGATATGTTGTGCTAAATTTCAGATTCGTTCTGAATCCTTTGAACAGTCCTTTCCAGAAATTCGAAGTGAATTTCGGGTCTCTATCAGACACAATTGTCTTAGGAATTCCATACAAGTGTGCAACTTCTTTTAGGAAAATGTCAGCAACATCTGTTGCTCTGTGGGTGGTTTTCATTGGAATAAAATGGGCAGCTTTAGTAAGCTTGTCCACCACCACCATGATTGAATCATGTTGCTTGCTTGTTCTGGGAAATCCTGTGATAAAATCCATTGTTACCATGTCCCATTTCCATTCAGGAATAGGTAAAGGCTACAGCAACCCTGCTGGGTACCTATGCTCAGCCTTAACCTTTTGGCACTCCATACATCTGGCGATGTATTCAGTGATTTCTTTCTTCAGACTTGGCCAAAAATAATGGCTTTTGACTGCTTCCATAGTCTTCTGATATCCAGGATGTCCAGCATAGGCCACGTTATGCATCTCCTTTGGAATTGCCAGCTTCAATTCTCGGACATTGGGTACATACACTCTATTTTTATATAGAAGTAAACCATCAGCTCCCATGGTGTAACCTTCCTTGGGCTGTGGTTCTTCACACTGTTGTAGATTTGCTACAAGACCTTTGTACTGCAAATCAGTATTTGCAGCTTCCAAAATTCTGTCTTTCATCTCAGTCTGATACATGCTAATGGCTGCAGCATGTAATTTGTGCACCTTTCTGCTGAGTGCATCAACCACCTTACTTTATTTCCCCTTGATATGCTTGATATCAAAGTCATATTCGCACAGAAACTCCAGCCATCTGATTTGACTAGCATTTAAGGTCGACTGATCAAATAAATACTTCAGACCATTATGGTCTATCCTCAACTCGAATCTCTTGCCCATGAGGTAATGTCTCCATTTCCTCAAGGCGTGGATGATTGCTGCCAGCTCTAAATCGTGAGTGGCATAATTCTTCTCATGTTCCTTCAACTTTCGGGATTCATAACAAACTACAAATCCCTCTTGGCTGAGTACTCCTCCCAGCCCCTCCTTACATGCATCTGTGCACACTACATAATCCTTGTTTGGATCTGCAATCTTTAGGATTGGAGCACTAGTTAGCAGCTGCTTCAATCGCTGGAAGCTGCTCTCACATTCTTCAGTCCACTGGAACTTCTTCTCCTTCTTTTGCAAGGAAGTGATAGAATGAGCTATCTTTGAGAATCCGGCTATAAACCTCTTATAGTAGCCCACCAGACCCATAAAAGATCTAACTTCTGCCACATTCCTTGGCGCTGGCCATTCTCGAATGGCCTCTACCTTTTCAAGATCCACAATGATCCCTTGTTCAGATATAATGTGTCACAAGTAATGGATCTGCCTTTGATAAAATGAGCAATTTCTCAGTTTTGCGTACATCTGGTGTTCTCTCAACACCTGTAGCACCATTCTCAAGTGTTACTCATGTTCTTCCTCTGACTTGGAATACACCAAGATTTCGTCCAAGAAGACTATGACAAACTTGTCCAAATAATCTCTGAACACTCCATTCATTAAGCACATGAAAACAACAGGCGCGTTGGACAGCCCAAACGACACCATCGTGAATTCATAATGATCGTACCTTATTATAAAGGCGGTCTTGTTGATGTTCTCATCCTTTATTCTCACTTGGTGATATCCTGATTGGAGATCTATTTTCGAAAATATTTTCGCGTCCTTCAACTGATCAAAAAGATCATCAATCCTTAGTAGAGGATACTTGTTCTTGACAGTAACCTTATTCAACTACCAAAAATCAATGCACAACCTCAATGTCCCATATTTCTTCTTCATGAATAGGACCGAGGATCCCCATGGTGACACACTGGGGTGAGTATAACCTTTCTTTAGTAGCTCTTCGAGCTGCAATTGCAACTCTTTCAGCTCTGGTGTGCTCATTCTATAAGGAGCCTTCGAAACTGGAGCTGCTCCAGGCATCAAATTTATAGAAAAATCGATGTCCCTCTTCGGAGGTAGTCCAGGCACCTCCTAAAATATGTCCTTGAATTCTTTGAGTACTTTGTGGTCTTCCAGATTAGAGACTTCATCTCAGGATGCTTCTTTCACATGAGTTGCATATAATTGACAACCTTTCCGATAACATTTCTTCAGCTGCATGGCTGAGATTTCCCTCACAGCCACGGCTCTGGGAATTCCTTGGACTGTTACCTGATTTCCCTCCTCGTTCAGGCATGTAAACCTCTTGTTTCGGCAATCCAGAAGGGCATGGTGCTGGTCCAACCAGTCCATCCCAATTAAGTAATCGTATGAGCTTAAAGGCAAAATGTTCAATTCAGCCTTAGTGCTCACTCCTTTCATGTCCACTGAACAAGACTTAACCAATTCAGTGAACTTCCTCTTGGTCCCTGTGGCCAACTGCACTAACCAAGACTTCTCATGTTTGCTTCTCGTTAGTTGCACTAACCAAGACTTCTCATGTTTGCTTCTTGTTAGATGCAAACTTTCCACCACTCTAGGATCTACATAACTATGGCTAGCCCTTGAATCAATTAAAATAACAAGTGGTTGGTTGTTGATCGTACCTTCCACTTCAATCATGTGCGATTGAAATTCTGCTTGCTTGTTGTCTAGGGTTGCATAGATCCTCGACATTCTGCTGCCCATATCCTCCACTGTTTTAGCTTGCTGAACAGTATGGACAGTTCTTGCTTTGTCTTTTCTGTGGGGGTAGTCTCTGTACCTATGATTCCCTTTATAACCCCAACACTCCATAGGTGGTGGTCTTGGCACCTGCTCACTCCCTTCAACTTTCTCGGGCTCTCTAAAAGATGACTGTCCCCAAGGACTGTTTCTGAAAAAGGAAGGCTTATTTCCCTTCTACCTCTATTCCTTCTTAAACTTCCTCTGATCATTCCAAACGTTCTGAAGGATAGGCCTTTCTCCTTGCTGTTCATACAAGCATTTTGCCTTTCTTATGGTCTCTTCCATGGTCTTAGAATTGTCATATTGAATCTTGTCACTCATGGAAGGTGGCAGTCCACTCAGATATCTCTGAATCTTGACAGCCTCATCTTTGATGAATGGAACATACTTCAGTAGTTCTAGGAAACTTCGTTCATACTCATCAATAGTCATGCTGCCTAGCTTGAGTTCAAAGAAATCCTTCATCTTCCTGTCATAGTATCTTTTAGTTAGGTATTTCTTCTTGAAATACCTCTTAAATTCCTTCCAAGTGACCTCTTTCTCTCTGATGTGTTGCACCTACACAAACTGATCCCACCACATCGATGCTTTTCCTTTCAGTTGGTACATTGCAATTCTTCCCTCTGCATGGGCAGAATAATTCTATAGTTGGAAGTATTTCTTCATGCCAAGCAACCAGGTCTCGGCATATTCCTCCTCCTTATGTTCTCCATTGAATGTTGGAGGCTTAATCTTGTTCATCTCTCCCTTCAATTCCTCCTTTCCATATTTTCGATGTTTTCTGGTAGGGGATGGGCTTGAACTACTATGTTTCTTCCTGTCAGAATGTCTTTGGGAGCGACTAAGATGTCAACTAGCACTCCTTGACCTACTTCTTCTCCCATGGTTTCTGCAACTCTCCGTCGTACTTGAGTCTCTTCCCTTCTCAAGTTTCTTCTCTATTCTTTCCAGGCTCTTCAAAAATTTTAAGTTTAATTCACCCTGCCAATCCCTAACTTTCATGAGCTTTCGACTATCAGCTTGGCGCGCCTTGGCCTCTCTTTGCAATCCTTCAATGATTTTCATTATGTGTCTTTCCTTATCCTTTTCTTTTCCATGTCCATTGGATTTTGATCCTTCCACTCCCATATTGACATCCTTTCCTTCTCGTTCGTCTTCCGTTTCAGCGGTAATATGCACTTTTCTCTACTCCATACTCGGCGTTGTTTAACTGGAATCCTGACCTCCGTTGAACTCTGCACACACACTGTGCAATTAAATTTGAAGTTTTTCATGCCATTAAACCTTCAGGAACAATCCTCAACACTTATAAGCCAGTACGAACAAAACAAAAGACATTTCGATTCAAATAAGTTTTCTAAGCTCTCGTTCGGCTCCGCAATTTTTGGGTTTTCGAAACTTTCGTTTTCGGCACTTCAGAATTTTGGGACTTCGTGTTTCGGGGTTTCGGCCCACGAGGCTTTCAAACTTGCTTTCCTTTCCAGCCCCTAACTTCTGAAATTTCGATTTACTTTACCCTCAGGGCCCACATAGCACAGTGGTCACCCACAACTACGACGACACATGGCACGTTAATGAGGGTCCACGTCACTTTTAATGACGTCATCGGGTCCCACCTCTCTCGCTTCTCTCATCGATCCATTGGCACGTGGTACATATCCATGTGTCCACATCCATTCCTAGAAAAATCCAATGGTTAGATCTTTCTCAGATCTACGACACAGATCCTTTCGGTGTTTTAGGGTTTCGGGTGTCGGAAGTTCGTGCGTCCACACATCTTGAACTTCCATTGCCAAAATCATGATTTCACTGTCTACTCACTTACTTGATCCAATGGTCAAGTTCTTCTCCCCATGATCTATGGTGTATATTGTTTTGGGATTTCGGGTTTCGAAGGTGTTCACCTCTTCTCGCCTCCCATCTCCCAAAATGTCGATTTCTTCCTCATATCTAACGGCCGTCACAGACTCTGAGATCCTCCGAAAGAATCTTGTCCGTTCATTGGGTTTATCATCATGAGAGTCTGAACTCTCGATCACGGAACTCCCAAAATCTCGATCCCTGGTTTCCCGATGTAGTTAATCTTTCGACATGTAACCTCTGTCCATCGGACGGTTCATATCTATCCCGGGGTTTTCACCACGAAAAATCCCGGGCCTTCGTCATCAAGATTCTCGATTCCACGATTCCTGATTTCCCAAAATGGGTAATCTCATGACACGTGGCCTCCATTATTCAGACGGTTCAGATCTATTTCAGGATTTCCACCATGGAAAGTCCCGATCTCTTGTCATCAAGACTCCCGATCTCACGATTCTCGATTTCCCGAAATGGGAAATCTCACGACACGTGGCCTCCATCGTTCGGATGGTCTTGATATATTTGGGGGCTTTCACCCCAACTCGATGGGGTTTTAACCCTTGGATATCTCTTGACAGATCCAACGGTTGTCGGGTTTTCCAGCCGAGATCTAACGGCTCAGACAGTTCCTAACTAATTCATAATTTCGCGTATCGCGATTTCCACACTCCTGTGCAATTCCAAAGGGCTTTAAACCCCATGCACACTTTCCAGATCTAACAGTCATGAGGGTTCACCTTCCCTCCCGAACAGATCCTAAAGCTCCTGCACTTCTGGTGTGGAGTCCTCTCTCCCTGTGGACTTATACCACACTGGCTGCGATTTCATAACGTCGATATACCTCCTGATCTTAAAACTCATCAAGTAACTCCTTGACACTTTGGAGAAAACCAGGGTCTGAAATTAGCCTTCCAGACCCAATTTCCCTTCGCATTCTTAGTCTAAAGATTGCTCCACTGGTCCATCTAAGCTCTGTGTCAAAACCTTGGCTCTGATACCAAACTGTAGCGTACCCTTTCAGCTACCATGGCTTAATTGCTATTAAGAGAAGACTGTAACACCACTCTATACATGAGTTGTACAGGTGTTATATGATCCATATGCTTCCAACAATTAAAGCCATTTAATCTCAGAGTAAACATATTATCTACTGCTATAATTAACAATCCATAGAGTTTCGTACTAATTCATATACACAGTGGAAATCATGATAACATAAGTAGTAGAGTCATGCAAAACATGATTAAAACATAAACAGATACTTATCTTTTGAATAGTGGTAGAATCCACCAACCAAGTGCAGGCCTTCCACGAACCTCCTAGCCTTAGACCACACTACTCATCAGCTCAGCAGTGGGTCACCCCCGAGCTGGGACTAAGCTCCACCCCAAGGCAAGGAAATCTAGGCCAGGCTAAGTTTACAGGGAAAACAGCACACAACCACAAGGAAGGAATTCTCTCCAAGGAACCTCCCACACTCACTGCCCATAGACCCTCATTCCCCACATTCCTGTTCCACCCCAAGTGTATACACCTTCTCTGTCACCTGGACAGTCCTTCGGCTACTAATATCCCTTGCATTGGGTTACAGGAACAGGTCGGACCGGAAGTCTCCACGCTCTGTGGTAGCTATAGGGTTCCTTCCAGGAGTTCTCTCCTTCCTCTACGCACTCTCTCACCTGGAGGGAGTCACTCACAGGTCCAACAACTTGTTCTTCCAATCTTCAACCACCTCTCTCACCTGGAGAGAGTGTTGTACAAACTGGCCAACAAGCCACAAAGGATCAAACAATACACGTCCACCACAATCCACAGGATCTAGACATAAACACCTCAGGGCGGCTCTAGACAGGTGCAATAGTATAGCTAGGCTTAACAGGGACGAGACACTTCTGTATTATCAATTTGGCAAGATGGAATAGACTCACATTTTGGATTCTCAAGGATGCATGACGAGTTGTGCATACATGGGTCGACTCAACTTAATGGTTCACAACCAAAAGGGTGTCCAGCCTTTCAGAAGCAAATATAGACACCGGCCTTTTTCGGTTCAGAGTGCACGAGGGTATCTCTTGCAGAGGTCTGACGGGTTCCTATTCCAACGGTTGGGCAGAATGGAGGAGCGAGCGAGAGCCTTCACAACTTACCTCATCTATTTTATTTGCATGCACCAGGGCATACACTTGTCACCCTTGGAACTGCATGCGCTCCTTCAGCATGCATCCCCTTTGCATGCTTTCCCTTGCCAGGAACTTAGGATAAAAGTAAAACCTAAATGCACATGTTCTTTTGGAATAATAGTAAAATATTATTCCCAGGATTAAGCCCCCTAGGCTTAGCCCCTAGGCTCAATAGTTAGCCCCTTTTCCCAACTTCAGCCCCTAATTCCTTGCCCACTCTATGGATGCTTAGTCCCCCTTCACTCATTCATCATGGTCGGTATGCACATGGTGGTGTTTATATTTTATTAATTGTTCTGCATGATTATATATGCAACAACAGGCTCCTGGCCTTCAACACTTAGGCTCCCTAGCCTAACAACACATAAGCCTCTGGCTTATAAGAACTTGGCTCACCAACCTATAAAACACAATTACAATTCCTTTCAAAACATGGTTTACAACGGGGCTCGGCCTTGGGGACACTACACCCTTCAAAGTACAAGTCAATTTTGATATCCCCTTATTTGAAGGACAAATAGATGCAGATGCTCTAGAAAAATGGTTGAATCTGCTAGAATGTTATTACTCTATTAAAAAAAAAATTCCGACAGTGAAAATATCACCTTCACGCTCCTTAAATCCCTTTCCCATGTTAGATCCTAGTGGGAAGGTTACTAGGAGAGGAACATCACAAATGAATCTAAACCATTCGGGAGAGGACCCATGAAGGTACAACCCCCTTCCCTCCTGGGGATTCTATGACCTCTCGGTCTTGGATATTCAACTCTTGAACTGAATTGGTTCCTCGGGCCTCCAAGAGAACCTGAACGATTGATTCACACATAGGTCCCCTTCATGTTGCTTGCAAGTTCAGACTAATTGCAACTCTTCTCTTCGGTGCATGGAAATATTGATTGTGAGTACTAGTATTGTGCTAGACTCTTCTTCCTATGTGACCGCGGGATATAACCTCGAGGCATCTCCTTTGCCACTTTGGGCTCTGGTGATATTGCAACATCCTCCTTGTTTCCTCTTGAAACACCTTTCTCTGAATCCATGGGTCTCTACCACGTGCCTTCCTCAGATCTGATGGTCCAATTGTACTTCGGGTTTTGCGACTTCATGAAAGTTAACTTACTCCACACTTACTTCCTCCATGCCTCAAACTCTTGGATTCTCTAATCCCCTACCATGCATCTCCTCGCATCCAACGGTTAATATTTCCTCGTGACTTCGATGATCCCACCTTTCAACACTTTGAAGTGTCCCGAACTTCGAAATGTCGAAACACCTCTTGGTCAATTCCATGCAACTCTTCCCCAGATCTGACGGTCTAGAATAATCCCAGTCCTTCCTGGATAGATCTTAATTTTTTTATTCTGGGAAAACCTCAAAGGAATCCTCCCTTTGCAAGATTTTTGCCACTCTTCCCCCTGAGCTTGTTCTCTTCTTGAACTTTTTCCTCCTTAGAATACTTATTTCGACACTTAGTCAGATCTCACCCTGCACACTCTTTGCAATAGGTCTTCCTCCACAACTTGGATTCTTTGTGGACAAATTTCGCTTATCCTTTTGAACTTCTAAGTCAAAAGGCTTTGCTGCACACTCCTTGCAGACGGACTTCCTTCAAGCTATTTCTCTAGAACTTTCTAATTCGAAATGGACTTTGTTACGCACACCTTGCAGATGCTATGCACACTTTTCACATATAAGTTTCGCGTTATCTCTTCTAAGCTTGCAATTTGAAATAGACTTTGTCAACGCACACTTTGCGAACACTATGCACACTTGCACTTGCTCATAGAAGAGAAAAAATTGAAACTTATTTAAAACTTCATAGATTCATACATTCAACCATGTAAATGCATTTGTAAACACAAGAACAAGAAATAACAGAGAATTGTAAATAAACAGAAAGGCTTCCATTCATTCATTCAGATAGATGCAATAATACCATATATTTGGGATGATATTCCTTGGTTATATTCATTCAATCTAAAATATACATGTGTTCATATAATGCTCTCGCTAGCTCTCGACTATCGACTATCAACAAACTCTATTGGGAAACAATACAAAGCTTTATACAAGAGGGGCTCTTCGAGCTCTTCCCTCCAACTATTCTAGAGCTATCCTATCGAATTAAAAGCTAGCAACTACTAGAATTTATTACAATAAATATTTGCACTCAACTTCATTAAAATAAATTACATTCTCCGATGACCCTTTTGATATCATCCACCTCAAAACATTAAAGAGGTTCTTTAACTACAATTCTTTCCAAAAGATTTGTGTGATACACTTTCTTCAAAATTTAAAATTCTCCAAAATGCGCGCTAGTGCACCTAACTGTCCTCCACCCGTGCTTTTTTGGTGATGCTCCTGCATCAATCCACTTGGGTGGCCTTTGTAGATACTCTCAAGAAGGAATTATACCTTGTTGGAAACTATGATGACTAGTACATGAGATAGATGACTCTACATAAGAAAAGAGACGAGACGATGTCAAAGTACACTGACATATTTCATACCTTGCACTCAAAGCTAGGTATCAAAGACTTCAAGCAACACCTAGTTTTGAAGTATTGTAGTGGTATACACACATACATTGAAAAAAATATGGAATTCATGGACATATTCTCACTAGGAGTTTCTTATCGATATGCAGTCAAAATTGAGCAGAAATTCAAGCAGTGGAGTAAGTGGGAGTTCGGGTTTGCAAATATGCCACAACAGAAGCATGGCAAAGGAATCCCTAACTCACAGAATGAAAGAAAAATCAAGGAGAGTAAATATCAAGAAAATTAGTCCAATAAATCAGGTAATAAGGGTAATGGGAAGTCTAAGGAAGACACTAGAAAGTGGTGTGAGTTCCACAAAATCCCCTGGCACAACACTGATTAATCTACCTTGAAACATTCATTGGTATTTGAGCTCAAAGAAAAAGAATCAAAACCTAACTTGGACTTTGATTCAGAGCACAATAAAGGGAAATAGATCATCGATGCATAACCCATTGCTACCATCGCGCCCACAACAACACAATTATAAGAACCAAAGGAGCCTAAGGAGGGGGAGAACCTCTTCCACTCATAGATGTGGGTAAAGGGGACCCCACTACATTTCATTGTTGACAATGAGAGTCAAAATAACCTGATAATATCAGTTAAGGTTATCAATATATTGAAGCTGCCATTGATGCCACACCTCCAACCATACACCATCAAATCTTTGATTCAAGGACAAGACATATGTGTCATCCAACAATGGCGTTTGTCCTACATCATCAATCCCTTCAAGGATGAGGTCAATGTGTGATGTTTCCCCACTTGAAGTCTATGGTGTTATTTTAGGAAAACCATATATGTGGAAATGTCACGCTATCTATGAGTCTCAGCCCCGTAGTGTCATTTTTACTCTGGGAGGTCACTCTACATGGTACCAGAGATAGCTTTGACTACTGCCACCTCATTAATATCGAAAAAATAGTGCCACAAATTGATCTCTCAGTCTACAAATTTTTCCTTCTTCACGATCGAGTTAGAAGGTGAACATAAGGTCACTATGACCACTACATCCTCAACCCAAGACCTTTATATCCAATAGAATCATGTCGAAAAGATTGCATAGGAGCATGAAGATATTTATTCTTCACCTATGGGGGTGCCTCTGCACTACCACATCCTACATTCCATTGAATTGGTGCCTAGTTCTCCCTTACCCAATGGTCCAATTTATATATGCTCCCTTCCATAGAATGAGAGTATTCGATATTTTCAACATATCTCTATTGGTCATGACCCTTTTCAGGTGTGCTTGGGGTTCCAACCATTATCCCCCATTGATATAGCTCTTCTTGTTTCATCTTCACCGACAGAGTTCTCCCACACTCAGAACAAGGTAGGTTGTGTAACCAAATATGTTGAATGGATCCAACACCCCCACTAACATGTTCATGACATCCTTCCACAGGCCAAGTACAAGTAGGCCAGCTACTTCAGCAAGGCAATTATCTCACCAAGATTCAAATTTAGCAAAACTTTCCCCATATCCTCAGGGTACTTGACGCAATGGGGAACATTGCTTTCTAAGTGTTGGGTATGTGTTATAGTATTTGCACGAGTAGTAGTGTCTACATTGCATCGGGCGCACAAAGGGGTTTGAGGGGGGCGCTAGGCCCTCCCTTGGGGGGTGTAGGGGGGCAACAAACTTGAGAATTTTTTTTTCCTTGGGAAACATGTCGCATTTTTTCCTCGTTTTTTGTGTCCATTGTTGGGCGGTTTTTCAGCACATGTTTTTGTTGGTGATGGTTTTCTATTTCCGGTTAAGGAATTAGGTTTGTTGACTCATCCAGGTCATAGGGTTAGGTTTTTGGATGTCGTTGGCTCCTATATGTATATTGTATTGTAAACAATGTATCACTATGAATGAATATAGAATATGTTGGTTTTCCCGGTTTGGGTTTCCAAGGGAAACATATATGTGTAATGTTTGTATTTTCCATTGTATCTTTTATGTTCTTTTACTAAAAATATGTTTGCAGTAAATATTGTACAAGGCTAAAATATACATTTGGGATCAGACCCAAGTTGGCTTCAGGGGGATGCCTTTGTGGTCAAGGGTTTGGCTTGGGACTGTGATAAGCCTTGTTACAGTAGAAGATCTATGGTATTGATTTTTCAAGTGAAAAGAAATGGCGAGAAATTTGAAAATGGAGATCTAGAAGTTTAATGGGAAAATTTTTGAGTTGTGGAAGCTCAATATGGAATATCTATTGGTGGACAAAGATTAGTGGATTGTGGTAGATCCAGGTACTGCACCTACAACAACTTCAGCAAATGACTGGAAAAAGTTGGATCGAAAGGCGAAGAGAACAATCTGATTATGTCTCTTAGATTCATTATTACTGAATGTGTCAAAGGAAGCTACAACCAAGGATTTATGGGATAAGTTGGGGAAGTTGTTATTAGTCTAAGTCCCTAGTAAACAAACTATTCATGAGAAAGAATTTGTATAACCTGAGGATGAGATATGGAGACTTAGTGGCAGAGCATTTGAATGCCTTCAATACTATGGTAAGTCAGTTAGTATCTGTTGAGATGAAAATTTCAGATGAAGATATGTGTATCAATTCACTATCTTCTTTGCTAGATTCGTGGGATAGTCTGGTTGTGGCCATAGGTAGTAATACAAATACCTTGAATTTTGATGAAGTGGTCTCATCCTTGTTGTAAGAAGAGATGAGACGGAAGAATATGGAAGGACAGAGAACATACACATTATTTGCAAGAGGATGCTCCCAGGGAATAAATAGATCTAAGTTCTCAAGTGGGAGATCTAAGTCTAAGGGTGAATCTAAATCTCCCGAAAAGTTTGTAAAGGTATGTTGGAGATGTGGAAAAGAAGGGCACTACGAGAGGCAGTGTAGATCCAAAGTTGAGAAAAATAAGGGATCTGAAGAATATCCTTCTACAAAATAAAATACCTCCAAGGAAGAAGGAGGGGATGTGTAATTGGCTTCTTCAAGCACACATACAGATCATGAGGTGTGGTTGGTTGACTCATGTGCATACTTTCATATGACTCTCCACAGGGAGTGGTTCTGTGAATATGAAAGGTATGATAGAGGTAATGTTTTCCTAGGTGACGACTCGACAACCAGAATCATAGGTCAAGGAAAATTCAAGTTGAGGCTCATAGATGGAAGGATTAGAACACTACTTGGTGTTCTACACATCCCAGGATTGGCTATAAATTTGATTTCTGTAAGAAAATGGATGATGCAGTGGTAAAAACAATATTTGAAAAGGAAACCTCCATGATGGTTTGAGGAGAAATGGTGTTGTTGAAGGGAGTTCGGTTTGGAACTATGTATAAGCTACAAGGAAGCACTATTAGCAATGGGTGTAATATTTCTATTGTTCCTGATATTGAAGTTGAAGAAGAAAGAACTCCTACCATGTCTGGATAAAAGGTTATGATGTGGCATCAAAGACTAGGGCATATCGGAGAGAAGGGTCTTCGACTACTACATGGTAAAGGCATGGTTGAAGGTGTGTCTAAATTCTCTCTAGATTTTGATTTCTGTGAAATTTTTTTATATGGGAAGCATAATTGGGTAAGATTCCCCTTTGGTGCAACAAGGGCAGAAGGAACTTTACAGCTAGTTCACAATGATGTTTTTGGACTTGTGTCGGTCCCATCATTGGAAAAATATGTGTACTATGTCTCATTTATAGATGACTTCTTGAGGAATACTTGGATATATTTCCTCAGGAAGAAATCTTAAGTCTTTGATAAGTTTAAAGAGTTTAAGGCTTTTGTTGATAATCAAACAGAGAAAATAATTAAGGTGTTGAGGATAGATAATGGTGAATATTTTTGCAGGAATGAATTTGAATAATTTTGTAAGAAGTGCAGTATAGAAAGGCAAACGACTACTCCATATACACCTCATCATAATTGAGTTTCAAAAAGGATGAACAAGACGTTGATGGAAAAAGCAATGTGCATGCTTAGTGGTGCAGGGTTAGGGAAAGAATTTTGGGTAGAGGCAGTGGGTACTGCATGTTACCTGGTCAACAGATCACCCTCATAAGCGCTAGATGACAAGAATCCACAAGAGGTATGGACTGGTAAGAAACCTTCTCTCACACATCTCAAGTTATTTGGTTTCTATGCATATGTTCATGTTCCAAAGGAAAACAGAAGTAAGCTAGATAAGAAGGTTGAAAAGTGTATCTTTATTGGATATAAAGATGGTCTTAAAGGTTATAAGATTTGGAACCCAGAATCTAAGAAAGTAGTGTATAACCGAGATGTGGTATTTAGAGAAATGAAGGATGTTGATTTAAAGGATGATGAATCAGACTCTACAAAAGAACATGAATCAAAAGAAGAAGATCCTCATACTCCAATATTGAGGATATCGGTTTGAGAAATAAGGCTACTGAAAAGGTATACTCCATCTGATTCCATTCAATTTTTTCTTTGTCTATTATTGATGATGATCCTAGAACTGTCAGGGAGGTAGTGGATTCAAAGGATGGAAATCTTTGGGAAAATGCCATGGACAAAGAAATGGCAACCTTGGATAAGAATGAGGTTTGGGATTTGGTGTAGTTGCTGACTGGAAGAAATCCCATCGACAACAAATGGGTATTTAAAAAGAAGTTGAATGTAGAAGGAAAAGTGGAGAAATACAAATCTCGGTTAGTAGCAAAGGGTTATTCCCAGGTTGAGGGAATTGTTTTGGTAAGATTTTTTCTCCTCCTGCCAAGTTAACCTCTATCATATTTTTGTTATCTGTTGCTGCTGCATTTGATTTTGAAGTAGAATAGATGGATCTGAAGACAAAATTCCTACATGGGGATCTGGAAGAAGAAATCTATATGAAGCAGCCATAAGGATTTGTTGTGAAGCGAAAAAAGGAGTTGGTATGCAAGTTGAAAAAGTCCCTGTATGGTTTTAAAAAATCACCAAGG
>JZKD02S1744717.1:148023-171353 GCA_000966675.3 Picea glauca | reverse complement strand
TATATATATATATATATATATATATATGATTGTGTAAATAAAAATGTACCATAGCAATGATTGTTTCATAAACAATACACATTCTTTTGAAGCCATGTTGCATGATGTCTCTCAAAATCTCTTATGTTGGATGCACTCCATACTTTGTTTCCTTAATGTTTATATGCCATGACAAAGCATAATCAATATAATTAAAATAAAATTTTCTTGTTGTTCCATCAATTATAAAACAAGGGAAGTTAAACAACATAGCTACTTACAAATTTTTCCGTGAAACTTTGCTACTTCAACATATACTCACAACCCATACTTAACCCAATGTCTATCACTTATTCGATTGACTCTTCTTTGTATTTTAGCACCTATTAGAAGACATCCATGGATGAGTGTAAATTAATTATCTAAATATTAAGAGCCATGGGAAAGAATGTAATCATCCTTGGGAAGAGTGGGATTCGAGAAAGTAGGGAAGAAGAAGGGGAAAATTCATATGCAAAAAAGGGGGACAATTTTTACATGCAGCTTTTGGGCAGCAAGAGAAGAGCTAAGCATTTGGAAGAGAACCAACCATGCTATGCTCGAAGGTATCCATTGTTTGGCTATGTTTATGCTAGACATATGGCTTGTATGCATGTAAAAATGGGTAGTGTTCCTATAGTGCATTTTCCTATTATGGAAATGGCTCAAGAGCCTTGTGAAGGTTGTTCTGAAAATTCCTAAAGCAGTTGAGAGTTCCTGGAATCCCTAGTTGAGAGATTTATATCCAATCAAGTGCACTAGAATCCTTAATAAATGAGTGGTGCAACTCGATGGAATGAGAGTAGTGAAGGGGGTACATTCTTTGGGTTGTGTAGTTTGTGGGGGAGATATATGGTGTATTGGAATCGTTGATGGAGTAGAACCTATGTTTTGGGTTACTAAATGTGAAGAGCAACAACCAAGAGAGTCATATCTCCTTGTGGACTCATATATTTAGATCATGGGTGACTTTCTATTGAGAGAAAACGAAGAGAAAACCTATGGCTAGGAGAAACGTCCTTCATAAGCAACTAGTTGGTTAAATTTATAAACATATAGGTTTCTAATTTTTTATGATGATTATTCTGCTCTGTAAATTTAAATTTAAATGTTTTTTATATTTGTTGGGTTGCATGCATTCATGGTTTTAATTATGTTGTTAGTTGCATGAGTAAATCAACATGTTGTTTGTTGTAATTTTATGAGCCTGCTACCCTTCTGGCTATTTTGTATGTATGGGGAATTTTCAATTTCCTTTTGAGCAGGATAAGTCGTTTTTGCAGTAGTGGCGCTTAGCTTGGACGTTGGGTACATTACATTATGTGTTGAATGGGTTTCAATTTTTTCTTTTCTACAACAAAACAATTGAAAATAAGTATTTCATGGAATAATTAAATTCGATGTACATAAAAGAATAAATAAATAATTATATACCTCTAATGTGCATTGTAATTGTTGGGATGGATCCTCCTGGAATGAAATTATGTTCATTTCTTTTACCATCTCCTTAAACACTTTTTTGGACATCTACATCAACATGTATTGGTTTTTTTACCTCACTTGTCCCATTGAAATTTCATGACATACCTTAACCAACACACATCATTAATTTAAACATATAGATAAATAAAATATATTGAATTTTTAATACAAGTTAAAGAACTTCTTTTGTTCTCTTGTTGGAATGAGATACTGTCACGCTCGTTGCAATAAGTTGTTTTCCTTGAACTTCTATCTGCCATCTTCTATAAAAAAAAAGGTAGGAGTTATCAGATATTAAAATTACAATTCTTTTTTACAAAATAATATTTTGGTGCATATAATAAAATAGTACACATCAATGTGTTTATAATATGTATACACATTGGTGCTCTATAAATTAATAGAAGCATTGGTGCCTCATTATTGTTTATTGTGCATCATTGAATGTGTAGACACATTTAAAATAAGATATATTAAAAACAAGGTTATTTTATTTTAAATTCTGCGATGTTGTTGAAAAGGACATGCACATTATTCCTATATAGTGTGCACCGCGAACCACGAAAGCATTTTTTTTTAAGAAAACTAACAACAACAAGGTTTGGGATCCAATGCAATGAGTGATCCCATTGCAACAGATACCAAATGACCTATATACAAGTAAAAAAACCCTATAAAAATCTATTGCTTAAAAAAATATAGTTGTGAAATATAGAGATGAAAACCAAGAGAAATTAGCTTCCAATACCGAATGTAACTATGAAACCCTTTTATTTTTTTGATAATGCACTAAAATTTGTTTAAATCAAATAAGGGAAAGATTGAGATGATGAATAGAATAAAATAACATACCTGAAATCTCTCCTCTGCAAATTTGTATGAAAATTTGGCTCTTCAAAAAAATCTATGCACTCCAAAGACTTTGCTTGTAAATCTCTCTTGCACAATATCTCCTTTAAATTTTGGCAAAATAATGAAATAATGATTAGGGTTTTCATTTATAAACACATACATTTGAAAATAAAAAATTTCCGCTCATTTTTCATTGCACATTTCAACACATTGATGATAAACACACATGATTATTTTTTTAACTTACTTTGTCAGTTTCATATTTTTATTTTATTTTACCCTTTAGCGGTGTGCTCGATAGTAAGATGCACTAGTGCATTTTTTTTATAGGAACACATCAGCATGGTATTAGTTTCTAATCACACCATGGAAGGTTTATGGTTTTTAAATTAATTTGTTTTGATTAATAATCAATTATTTTAACCTATTCAAGTGCATTCGTTATACGCACTTCGGTGCGCTTTTTTATTGGAGAGCACCGCGATGTTTTTTTTTAATAATAATAATAATAATAAAACAGTTTAGTATTTTATATTAATAGCAATTATCGGTGCGCTTTATTTTTTAAACATTCGGGTGTTATTTTTGTAAGAACATCGGTGTAGTTGATCGACTTAATCACACGGATGTTAAAACGTTCGCAAAAACCTCCACCTACCCACCTCCACTTAACACCTCTTCTATAAACATGTAAGGGATGAATTTTTTAGGGGGGGTCCATAAAAACATGCACAGAAGGTGTTCTCCTTGTAGCCTTAGGAATAGAGAAGGGGAATTAGGTGTGGATGGGCTTGGCGGGGACTTATAGAGCATGGGGGCCTAGGATTGAATGTAGTTTGATGCCTAGGGAAATGACTATGGCACTAATATGAAAGTGTAGGATGTGTGGGGCCCTGAAAAAAAGATATGGGCATATGGAGCTTAAGGCCTAGGTATAAGGGAGGTTAGGGGTTAGGTAGAGGTGGGGGACAAGGGGAAGAAGGGGATAGGGTCTAAGTGGAGGTAGGGGCCTAGGAGAAAATGGGTTTAGTAGTTAACTAGAGGTAGGGATTGTTATCACACAGTTTGTAGTTAAGGTAAAAATAGATGGAAGAAAGGAAAACTTGCGAAACTGAGACTATCCCATCATTGTCACCTTAATGGGATAGCTCTTTCTATTTAGGGAGGTAAGGCCCAGGGGAGACGTCCTCGGTGACCTGGGGTTTTGATAAGGCATAGGATTAAAGGCTAAGTGATAATTTCCCCCTCACAAGTCACCACCGATCAGAAAGTCCCAGCTAATCAACCAATAAAGATAAGTAACAACCAAAAAGGTGTACCTACCTGAGACAAAGCAACAAAGAAACTATGCATATGCAATATCACTTGCTTGGTTAGTACTTCATATAATCATGGACTTCTGATATAAATCAATTGATAAACAACATTAATGAAGCAAGTCAACTATGTATAATGTCAATGATTATAATATATCACTTCACAATAAATGTTAATGGCAATCAATGTAAAAATATCAATATCAAGAAACAACGCCTTAGCTAATCATTCAATTGCTTTTAAATATATAAATGATGCAATGTATAAAGATAACTCAAGTAGATAATGGCAGGAGTAGGGTTAGTAGATATTAGTGTAAGTTAGGGTTAATAGTTGTTCAAGGTATTGGGTGTTTGTATGATCAAGGTGCTCAACACAGGAAGTCTTAGATCAATGTGTTATTAGGGCGAATGAAGTCAAAGTAGCAAAAAATATTGAAGGGCCGAAATAATAATGATATGGCCAAAGACAAGAGGGTTAAATGTTGAGGTGTTTCTAAGGCAAGGCTTCAACAATGAAACCCTAGGGGAGAAAGGCTCACTAAGGTGTAGAAACCCTAGGCCTTAGTGCTCTCTCCTCCTTATTTAGCTCAATGGTAATATAAAAATTGGCTAGCTTGAGTAATAATTGTAGGGTTGAAGACAAGAGAGTTTGAAGATGAAGTGTTGCTAACGCAAGGCTTCATCTATCAAACCCTAGGGGAAAATGGCTCACCAAGGTGTAGAAATCCTAGGCCTTCATATGTTTTCCTCCGTCTTAGCTCAATGACAAAGGTAAAATGGCTAGGCTGGAAGAAAAGAGGTAGAGTGTTATTATGGTGAGGCTCTATCTAACTTCATCAAATCAAATGGCTCTTAATCTTAGTAAGGACATGAGACAAGGATGCCAACATGTGCTTGTCACCTAGGGTTTAATCCAGCAAATTATAATAACAAGATAAAAGTACAAAATACCATAACCATTCAATCTAGAAGGATTGCAGAAATTCACTTACATCCACCAAGCATTCATGTAGCCAATACCCTAGTTGTAAACCTTCCACCAAGAGAAATGCCAAAAATAGCCAAAACAGGCTTCCTTCAACAAGTGTGCATCAAAATTTCAGCCAAAATCCTAAATGAGGGCACCAATTTCAAACCTCGCCAAGTGGTGAGTGAAAGATGATGAAAATAAGAGAGTTTAGATCTCTTGTTTATAAAATAACAATGACCTTTATTAAAATTTAGGTCACCAAAAGGCCGACAAGGCCAAAATACACAATAATATTGTTTTACATTAAATTTCTTAAATTAAACCCTAATCAAGAAAAAGCGAGACGTTATTCACCTTCTAGGGTGACGTTATCCCTTTCTAGGGCAACATAGGCCTCCTGGAGAAAAATGTTAGCCCTCCTTGGGCCTCTCTAAGATGCCACTCGTGCCATACTGCCATAACTTCCTCCCCAAAATGTCCACAATGTTGGATGATGTCATGGGCATGTTGGGTGATGTCATGGGCCTTCCAAGGCCAATGTTCTTGTGGAGATGGCATAACCCCCCTAGGTAAGGTTTTGCCAAGGTGCCTTTGTGGGACGTCCTCCTTTTCTCCGGTGAAAACCCCTTTGTCATGTCTCTGCCCCCTGCTGGGGTCTCAACATCCATCTGATGGGTTGTTCAACCCCATGGAGGTTCGAACTGATCATATCCCCATGTGTACCTATCCAATATGGTACATGTCTATTGGGTATGATCCTGCACATCAATAGATACACCCTCCATGGGATCATAAGTCATAGGGATCATGGCAATGCCAATCACATACAATCATCAATTTTATTAAACATGTGCATAAAACCCCTTTTACCCAGTCAAGTGCTCAAAGACATTATACAAATCTACAATGCAAGTTTGGAGGAAGTGACAGATCATCCTATTGGGCTAGTGTCCACTGGAAAAGGGATTTTTCTGGAAGAGATCAAATCCAAGTCATGTTAATGGGTGAGGTGGATAAGGGATGTCTTGAAAAGGGGTGCAGTGATAGCTGGGGAAAGCAAGGCTTACTTGTGGGTGCCTTTGTAGAAGGTGAGTTGCACTTGTCCTGGATGTAAATCTTTCCAAGCCCATTCATGCCTTTTATTCTTCATTCTTTATTGATTTTTCTTCAAGAAGCTAATCAGGGGACACTTCTATGGCATGGTAACCAACAGTGGAAATGTTACCCACACAGACTTTCACGGAAACGAGAAGGTTGGCTCGTGATGAGACCCCCTTTCTCTTGGCCATGCAACCAAGAGCCACTACCTTGGCATGGTAACTATATGCTAGTAGTGTCATACCGCTAGGTTCCCATGGACCTAATAGGTTAGCTCGTGATGAGACCCCCTATCCTCTGACTAGGTCTTGTTTTATTATTTTTATGAGTCCCTCTTGTTTCTTGCTGAGAAGCCTTTTACTGCTTTCTCAGGGATCCCTGGGTGAAGCATCTCGAGGTTTTATTTTTAGGATTTTATCTTTTCCCAGCTGCTTTTACCTTCTGGGCCTTTAGCCCCTTCTTTCCACAAGGCAAGGTGCAACCCTTGAATGATTGGATAGCCCAATGCTCGAACCAATGTAAAGGGGTGGATGAGTGAGAAACAAGATGGAAAGTAGTAAGAATGATGGGAGTGGATGATGAATTTTCAGAAATCCCCCCAATGGCAACTCAAAACCTATGGGCATAGGCTCACTAGGGCATCCTGTCATTCCCCTGAGACATGGTCAAGTGGATAAGTATAAGATCCAAGCATCCGTTAGAAACAAAAGGAATTAAATGCACATATTCAAAGTGTTGGCAAATATTTAACAGACAGTGCATGCTTGTATACTTGTCATTGATGGCAAGTACAACAATGAAGATTTGAATACAAAAAGTATGTAATAGATGGACATTACGAGAAGTCACTGCAGAGAAGATTTGAATAAGCTCAAAAGAGATAGTGCAGAGGATTGTTTGCAGATCATCGATGGAAATATCAGAGTAAGAGTAAGCGGAACAAAGTAAGCTTGGGAGGAGAAGCAACATTTCTGATTGTTGGATCCCATTTACAATTCCTGATGACTGTCAGATCAAGTGTTGATCAGGACTGTTGATCCCACGCCATTTCAGGGTTTCGCAACTCGCGACCTGGAGAGGCAAGAAATATAAACGTCGAATTCGTGATATGTGAAATCGCGATTCAATCGCAACCATCAGATCAAGGTTTGTTCTGGACCATTGATCCAGCTCCATCTCAGAGCTTCGCGACTCGCGACTTGGAGAGGCAAGAAATATAAACACTGAATTCGCGATATGCGAAATCGCGATTTAATCGCAACCGTCAGATCAAGGTTTGTTCTGGACCATTGATCCAGCTCCATCTCAGAGATTCATGACTCGCGACTTGGAGAGGCAAGAAACATAATCATCGAAAATGTGATATGCGAAATTGCAATTTAATCACAGCCATTGAATCAAAATCAGATCTAGACCATTGATCTGACTCCGTTTCGGAGTTTCACGAATCGCGACTTGGAGAGGCAAGAAACAATGCAACAATAATGTCGAAATCGTGATATGATTTGAGCTGTTGAATCAAGATCAAATCTGGACCTTCGAATCAAAGGACAAGTGGCAAGCAATTGGAATTTCGTTGACTTGGAGTCAAGGGAGCATGGTGTGGAAATTCACGAAAAGCGAAAAGTGAATTCACAAAAAGAACTTTATGCATAAGTGCTTGGTCATGGCCTTGGTCATATAGAGGAAGGAGCTAATGCACAAAAGATATGTATCGGAGTTTCAGAGATCGCGACATGAAGTGTCGAGACACTTGGCCACAGGAATCCTGAAATGCCAAAACCCGATTTAAAGGCAAGTTTAATAAAGTTCATCCAACGGTGTAGATAAACTTGAATATGATCGGAGGGCTACTATTCCATCTCTTAGTTAATTGATCAGTTACAAATCAGTTAACTAAACTGATTCTTGATCGGTTGGCGTTTTAGTTGTCGAGACAGTTTTCTTTGCCCTAGAAGATTCGAAGTGTAACTGTTGTGGAAGTGGTGCATAAAAGAAAAATTTAGAGACAGTGTGTGGTTAGCTATTCGAACTAAAAAATAATTTGAACTGTAGAAAGGTAAAATTACAGTATGTGCAGAGTGAAGAAATCCCAGAGGAAAGGTCTAGAACCTGAATAGAAGAGAAAGGGATAAGAGAGCAAAAGGTACACAGTTCAAAGAGCATGAGAAAAGCAGAGAAAGAATAGATAGAAAGAGACAGCAAGTCAAGCCAAGTATGAACAAAGCAAAAGAATAGTATAGTAGAGAAGAATTGCAGAATGGTGAAGAAGTGGTAAGAAATGATTTATCTATGTTGTTGATTATTCAATCATTTATTTGTAACAGGGTGGTTGGGAGGTTCTAGGGAGGACTGTTGTCCTTAGAAGTTCAAGTGGGTGCTTGAACACAAGGAGTTACAACTCCCTTCTGGTTGCAGCCAGAGAAACCAGGGTGGCAGGGTGGTGCAAGGGAGAACAAGTGTTCTCTGTTATATAGGTTGGAGCCTGTGTAACTGGAAGTTAGTGATTCCACCCATTTGGTGCTGGAAGATTAGGGGAGTTGGTGCTTCCTTCTAGTGGGTGCTAGAGAAACAAGAGAGTCGTTGCTCTCAAAAAAGTTGCAACTTGTAAAACAAAGGTAGCAGCCTCACATTGAGTTGGTGCTCAATTAAAGATGATGTACAGAACTTAAAAGACTACCTATCATTTCAAAGAAGAAGAGGTTTTCTCCCTTTATGGGTTTCCTCATAAAAATCTGTCTCTGTGTATACCTTATGTGTGACTGATGCTCACTACTTTTATTATCCATATGTTGTATAATGTTGATGATCGCTTGAAGAAAGATTAAGAATGTATTAATAGACTTAAAATTGTTTAAGCACAATAACAACTGATTCACCCCCCCTCTCAGTTGTCTTAGTAATTTCAACACAAAGGTTCTGAGGATCAAAGTGACACATACCATGATACTCAGACTCATTACCTCATGGAGCAAGATTCATCTCTACTACAGGACCAAGCTGAAGGTGATGGATGTTGTTGTTGCTGACAAAGTGGAGGCACTGAAAGGAAGAAAATATGGGCCCTCCAGGGCCATGATCAAGTCGATCTAGATCTTGGTACTCCATGTCTAGGACTTGTGGGCCTCATGACATATTCTCCTTAGTTATCCCTAAAAGTGGGGGATAACATCTAGCTCCAACTCGGGGACATGTTCTCACTGTAGAGCGCATGAGAACCTCAGCATCTCTGGAATAACCTGTAACCTGCTTGATCCCAATAACAACTATTAGTAATCATTTGGGGTCATGATATCACCGCCAGCTCATATATATATATATATATATATATATATATATAACTGAAAACAATCGTATGTAAAAATGTGAAAGAAAACTACTCTAGCATGAAATGCAAATGGTATTTACAATGAATGTGAATGCCTACTTACCTGTACTTACCTGTCTGGTTGGATGTTAGGTGTAGTCAAATGACCAGTGAAACCAATCCGATGATGTCCCACAATACCTGCCTTTGAGCTTCATCATGAACCAAAACAGTGATAAGTCAAGAACAAATATAACATGGGTTAGAGAATGTATTGTATTGACTAAAATAATAAAGTCTAACTCATGGAGGTGGGTGGGAGGGATAAAATCATGACAAGTCAATCTCTGAGGAAATTGATCAATCCACTTCAGGAAGGGATCGTGAAGAGTCAAAGGTTCATATCACTGACTCAAAAGGTATTCAAACTGGCTACCTAGGATGTCCTCACACTCTGAAGCCAAGGAAGGGATTGACATGGATCTAGTAGATGAATGGAAAATTCTCAAGGAAAAGTTGAAAGGATGAGATGGCAGACTTACTCTTGAAGTACTCAACCAACCCTCAGACTCTAGAGTTTCCCTCAGAGGAAAATCAATACAAAAAATATAATTCCCAACTACACCTTTAATGACACAGCGAGGTAAATTAACCAGAGGTGGCTGGAGAAAGATGTCATGGGAGTCCTTCTTTAGGAAAACAACCTATAAAAACTTGAGCACAATGGTGGCTGATAATCCTTTTCATAGAATGAATCCAAGTGCTCGGAGGAGTACTCATCAAAATCCTCAAGGTAAGACCGAAAATCATCAGGAAAACAAAGTACTAGGTCAACCTTGGGTGCTTGGGGAGCATTGGTAAATATATCATCCCTTTGTTGCCACTGGTCAAAATCAAAAGTAATATGTCATGATAACTGTAAAGGCAATAGTTGGGAATGATTCTCAATTTTGTAAATGGGGTCCATACCATAACCAACTACATCCCATTTACATCTTCCAACATGTATGAACTCATCAATATCAACTATGTTAGTATCAGTATCATAACATGGAGGATTCAAAACATTCGAAGGCTCATCCATCTCCTCCTCATTTACCAAATCACAAAGTAGAAAATCATCAAAATCTTGGAGAGGAGGGTAACTTACTATTTCTTCTTGTGCATGAACTTTGAGGACTTGGGTGTCTTCAACATGCGTCATTGTTTCATCCTCATGAAGTGCCCCTTCATCTTCAATTGTACATCAAGGAAGATCTACTTCTTTCGGAGATTCTATTCCTCCTTCACTCTTTGAATCGTGGAACAAGGCATCATCAAAATCCTGAAAAGGAAAGTAACTAACCTCATCGTCTTGTTGTTGTGCAAGGGGAAAAGGCTTGTGGACAACTTCATCATAGGGAAGGGCATAGGTTGATACTTCGTCATTTTTCTTAGGTTCCAGCTCCTCAACTGTATCTTCAGCAGTCCTATGTTGATCTATGGTTTGTTCCCCTTATTATTGGAAATCAACAATGAAGTTCTCAAGGGAAACCAAGCTTTCCATACTAAGAGTACCTGAGGTGAAGAGGTATATTATCTTGGATAAGGAGATGTTTTGCTCAATTCTTGTATCCATGTCATGAGCTTCATAGAGCTTCCTTGGGCCCCTTTTACTGAGGGGAAAATCTAGATGTGCCAAAAGTGCATGGATATAGAGGTGGACAATGTACTTGTCTTCAGGACGATGGCTTTTGGGAATCTGATATAGTGCATGCTCAAATCTATTCTGGAAGCCCCAGAGATTTTCATTCTCAGTTTTATTTATATCTTCAAGTTCTTTTTGTAATACTGAGATGTCTTCTAACTGAATTCCCCATTTTTCGAGAAATCTTTCTTCCAATTGTTCCATAGTTGTGATGCTAGCATCGGGGAGATTGTCATACAATTTTCTAGCATTCCTGTGAAGAGTGGTAGAGAAAAGTTTCATCACCACATACTTGGCATCATCACTGGCAGGATGGAGTTGAAAGTAAGAAAAGAAATCATCCATATGATGGTCAACTCTTTCCCCATCACTACCAGTGAATCTAGGGAGCCACCCCTCATACTTCGAGGGAAATTGTTGAGGGTATTCCGAGAACTTACTCATGTCAAGGGGTTTGTAGTTTCTCGGATCCCATTGTGAATTCATATTTTGCTTCATCATCAGTGGAGTCGCCAGATAATTTTCTTGAAATTATAAAAGAAATAAGGGATCACCCTAAGTGGAGTCACCAGGTAAGCTTGTAAGATAAAGGCTCTTGAGGAAAGACTTACTGAAAAAGTGTCGTCTTGAGGAGAATTGACTCAGTGTTCCCTGGAAAAGGCACCAAAATGTTATCACACAGTTTGTAGTTAAGGTAAAAATAGATGGAAGAAAGGAAAATTGGCGAAATTGATACTATCCCACCATTGTCACCTCAATGGGATAGCTCTTTCTATTTAGGGAGGTAAGGCCCAGGGGAGACATCCTCGATGACCTGGGGTTTTGAGAAGGCATAAGCTTAAATGATAAGTGATAATTTCCCTCTCACAAGTCACCACCGATTAGAAAGTCCCATCTAATCAACCAATAAAGATAAGTAATAACCAAAAAGGTGTACTTGCCCGAGACAAAGAAACAAAGAAACTATGCATATGCAAGATCACTTTCTTGGTTAGTACTTCATATACTCATGGACTTCTGATATAAAGAAATTGATAAACAACATTGATGAAGCAAGTCAACGATGTATAATGGCAATGATTATAATATATCACTTCACAATAAATGCTAATGGCAATTAATGTAACAATATCAATATCAAGAAACAACGCCTTAGCTAATCATTCAATTGATTTTAAATATATAAATGTTGCAATGTATAAAGATAACTCAAGTAGATAATGGTAGCAGTAGGGTTAGTAGATATTAATCTAAGCTAGGGTTAGTAGTTGTTCAAGGTATTGGGTGTTTGTATGATCAAGGTGCTCAACACAGGAAGTCTTAGATCGGTGCGTTATTAGGGTGAATGGAGTCAAAGTAGCAGCAAATGTTGAAGGGCCGAAATGATAATGATATGGCCATAGACAAGAGGGTTAAATGTTGAGGTGTTGCTAAGGCAAGGCCTCAACAATGAAACCCTAGGGGAGAAAGGCTCACTAAGGTGTAGAAACCCTAGGCCTTAGTGCTCTCTCCTCCTTCTTTAGCTCAATGGTAAGATAAAAATCGACTATCTTGAGTAATAATTGTAGGGCTGAAGACAGGAGAGTTTGAAGATGAAGTGTTTCTAAGGCAAGGCTTCATCTATCAAACCCTAGGGGAAAACAACTCACCAAGGTGTAGAAACCCTAGGCCTTGATACGGTTTCCTCCTTCTTAGCTCAATGACAAAGGTAAAATGGCTAGGCTAGAAGAAAAGAGGTAGAGTGTCGTTATGGCAAGGCTCTATCTAACTTCAATAAATCAAATGGCTCTTAATCTTAGTAGGGACATGAGACAAGGACACCAACATGTGCTTGTCACCTAGGGTTTAATCCAACAAATTATAACAACAAGATGCAAGTACAAAATACCATAACCATCCAATCAAGAAGGATTGCATAAATTCACTTACATCCACCAAGCATTCATGTAGCCAATACCCTATTTGTAAACCTTCCACCAAGAGAAATGCCAAAAATAGCCAAAACAAACTTCCTTCAACAAGTGCGCATCAAAATTTCAGCCAAAACCCTAAAGGAGGGCGTCAATTTCAAACCTCACCAAGTGGTGAGTGAAAGATGATGAAAATAAGAGAGTTTAGATCTCTTATTTATACAATAGCAATGACCTTTATTAAAATTTAGGTCACCAAAAGGTCAATAAGGCCAAAATACATAATAATATTGTTTTACATTAAATGTCTTAAATTAAACCCTAATCAAGAAAAAGTGAGATGTCATACCCCTTCTAGGGTGATGTTAGCCCTTTCTAGGGTAGCATATGCCTCTTGGAGCAAAACATTATCCCTCCTTGGGCCTCTCCAAGCTGCCATGCTGCCATAACTGCCTCCCCAAAACATCCACAATGTTGGATGACGTAATGGGCATGCTGGGTGACGTCATGGGCCTTCCAAGGCCAACGTTCCTATGGAGAGGGAACGACCCCCCTAGGTAAGGCTTTGCCAGGGTGCCTCTGTGGAACGTCCTCCTTTTCTCCAGTGCAAACCCCTCTGTCCTATCTCTGCCCCCTACTGGGGTCTCAACATCCATCTGATGGGCTTTTCAGCCCCATGGAGGTTCTAACTTATCAACTCCCCATGTGTACCTGTCTAATATGGTACCTCTCCGTCGGGTATGATCCTGCACATCAATAGATATGCCCACCATGGGCTCATAAGTCATAGGGATCATAGCAATGTCAATCACATCCAATCATCAATTTTATTAAACATGTGCATAAAACCCCTTTTACCTAGTCAAGTGCTCAAAGACATTATACAAATCTGCAATGCAAGTTTGGAGGAAGTGACAGGGCATCCTATTGCTCTAGTGTCCATTGGAAAAGGGATGTTTCTAGAAGAGATCAAATCCAAGTCATGTTAACGTGTGAGGTGGATAAGGGATGTCCTCACAAGGGGTGCAGTGATAGTTGGGAAATGCAAGGCTTACCTATAGGTGCCTTTGTAGAAGGCAAGTTGCACTTGTCCTGGATGAAAATCTTTCCAAGCCCATTCATGCCTTTTATTATTTATTTCTTTTTCTTCAAGAAGCTAATCAGGGGACACTGCCCTGACGTGGTGACCATTGGTGGCAATGTTACCCACAAGCACTTTCATGGAAATGAGAAGGTTGGCTCATGATGAGACCCCCTTTCTTTTGGCCATGCAACCAAGAGCCACTACCATGGCATCGTAACCAAATGCCAGTAGTGTCATACCACTAGGTGCCCATGGGCCCAATAGGTTGGCTCGTGATGAGACCCCCTATCCTCTGACTAGGTCTTGTTTTATTATTTTTATGGGTCCCTCTTGTTTCTTGTTGAGAAGCCTTTTACTGCTTTCTCGGGGATCCCTGGGCAAAGCATCACAAGGTTTTATTTTTAGGATTTTATTTTTTGCCAGCTACTTTTACCTTCTGGGCCTTTAGCCCCTTCTTCTCACAAGGCAAGATGCAACCCTTGAATGATTGGCCAACCCAATGCCCAGACCAATGTAAAGGGGTGGATGAGTGGGAAGCAAGATGGAAAGTGGTAAGTATGATGGGAGTGGACTTTTCAGAAATCCCCCCAGTGGAAACTCAAAACCTATGGGCACATGCTCACTAGGGCATCCTGCCATTCCCCCCAGACATGGTCAAGTGGATAAGTATAAGATCCAAGCATCCATTAGAAACAAAAGGAATTAAATGCACATATTTAAAGGTTTTGAGGATCGGAGTGACACATATCATGATACCCGGACTCATTACCTGATGGAGCAAGATTCTTCTCGGCTACATGACCAAGCCAAAGGTGATGGATGTTGTTGTTGCTGACAAAGTGGAGGCATTGAAAGGAAGAAAAGATGGGCCCTCCAGGGCCATGCTCAAGTCGATCTGGTTCTCGGTACTCCATGTCTAGGACATGTGGGCCTCGAGACATAATCTCCTTAGTTTTCCCTAAAAGTGGGGGATAACAAGGACCCATGGGTAGCTGGGGATAGGGTCTGAGAAAAGGCAAGGACAAAGGGGTAGAGAGAGCTAAGGGTTCGATGGAGATAGGGATTCAATGGAGAAGTGGGCTAGGGGTAGAGGTTGGGATCCAGTGGTGGAAGGGACTCATGGGAAGGAGTATGGGGGATAGGGGAACAAGCTTGGACCCAATGGCTAAAGTGCTTGAGGGGCAAGGGGAAAAATTTATTAATGGTGGAGGTAGGGGCCCATGTGTGGAGGAGCATAGGGGTGTTAGATGTTATGGGCCCAGGGACAAAGTGTAGTTCATTAGGCCCTAGGGGCATATGTTCTAGGGCCACATGGGTGTAAGAATTAGGATACCCAAGGGTAAATGGGTCTAGGTGTCAAGTAGATATGGGGGGGCAAGCAAAAATGAAGCTATGGTCTAAGAGATTAGTGCTAAGGGACTAGTTTTGGGGGACTAGTCGAAAGGTGACAATCTAAAGGAAGAGAGGGATGTAGTGAGGGTGGTGGGGACTATGAGAAATATGTAAAAGGGATTTGGGATCCATTGGTGAAGGATCTAATTCTAATGGGTTAGGGTTTGGGGCATTAGGGGCCAAGGGTTACGGTTGAGTCTAAGGTTATGGATGAAGGGTTGGGGACTAAGGTTATGGGATGAGGGAATTTGGGCCCTAGGGTGAAGGGGGGGAAAACATAGGGGTAAATGGTGTGAAGGTGCCTAGGGGCAGGAATAGGGCCTTAGAGAAGAGGTGATATGGAAGGAATAAGTCCCTAAGGAAGAGAGTCCAGGGGCAAAGGTGATGAGGTCCCAAGGAGGGGTATATGGCCCTGGTTGGAATGTGGTCAGAGTAGAGGGAAGGGCCCAATGGAAGAGGACATTGGTGGCCCATGGGTAGATGGGGATGTAGGCAAAGTTAGGGTTCAAAGAGTGGATGTTGTTGGGGATAGACACTTATTTTAGGTAAGGCTTGGGTTCCCCTCCTTGACCATATCAAGACCTTGAGACCCATACYTAATRATCAAAAACTTGTGAGGGAACTAACATCTTTMTTAGAGGCYAATGATACCCTCCAGAGGTAATGTGCAGTTCTTTGAGGAACTGTTCATGGATTTGGATGCCTCAAATCTTTCTTTAGGACCTAAGGCAGGGCCTTCTTCCCTAGATTGTTTCCAGGGCCTCGAGACACATACTTTATCATCAAAACCACTTAGTTGCATCAACATTCACAATAATAGGCCAATGATACCATCGACATGCCATGTGTGGTTGTTAGAGGCATCCTTTTTGTCCCTAGATGCTTAGAAGATTCCTTTAGGGAATAACATTCATTTTTCCTCCCCTSGCCATGCCTAAGGCCCCAAGACCCATACCTAGTGCTAAATAATTATAGTGGTACCTATATACCTAGTTAGAGGAAAATGATGGCACCCTTGATAAATCATTTTTCGTGGTTCAAAGTGTCATTATTGGCCCCAAGAGCCTATTAGCTTCCTGTAGGTTCTAACTCTTGGGTTCATTCCCCTAACCATATCCAAGTTCCAAAGACTTGTACTCAATGTTCAAAAACTCATAATGTTGAATATTCCCATTAGGAGACCAAGGATACCCTTGAAATGTCCTTTCTAATCGGTTAACACATTGTTGATGGCCCTAGATTCCTAAAAGTTTCCTTTGGCACATTCTTATTAGACCTACCTTGTGAATGCTTAGTCAAAAAAGCATGTGCATGTTCTAAGAATGTGTGTGTGCTATTTTCATTCAATTTTTKGGGGGAAGGGAGTGACAACTTTAGCATAAGTGTTTGTTGGTTTGGTTGTCTTGGATTTAGGTTTGGAATGACAAACTTGGTGGTTTAGGCTGCAAATACATCAAAACCTCCATTTTTTTAATACTTCTCAATATTTTTATTTTTCATGTTATTCTTGCTACACAAGTACTTCATTCATGAACCTACACACGCATACATACATACATCTTTTATTCAATTCAAGTTACCACTTTTTATCACCCTAACCATTTTTAAGATCTACAATAAAAAATAAATAAAATTGTTTGATTATGTTAAGAGCCCACTAACACAAAGCCTTGTATTTTCCAAGATAAAATGACTTTCATAATTTAAAAAATATATAAAATTAACATTATAAATTTTGAAAAAATAGTCTTGCACAAAAATAATGTGTTCTCTATAATTCTACACATTCTTTTAAATAAATTTCATTATTTAGGTACGGAACATTTTCACTAATTGATACATATATGCATTATATTTTGCATGAAAAATAACATACCATTGTTATAAAAACTCATATTTGACATTATAAACAAATTCTATAAATAAACATTATATATTTTGAAAGCTAATTCAATTTTCAACATATCATACTTTTACACCATATCAAAATTCACACCAAATCAAAATCCATGTCAAAGAACATGAAACCATCCCTTCAAGTCATTTTACTATTTAATATCGTTTACTTCTCATGTCATATCTCTTAAATTTTCTCTTAATTACTTGTTTTCTCCCTGTTTAATCATTTACTTGTTTTCTATCTCTTTAATCATTTATTGTTTTATTTCCTCTCTAAGTCAATAATGTTTAATCATTTCATTTCCCCTCTACGTCAATATGTTTAATTTCTAATGGGTTTTAGTTATTTTAAAACTTTATTTAGCACATCCGTTTTCAACCGGTATCTCTTGATTTTAACCCTTCAAATCTATTTTTAATCATACTCTTTTATATTTCATCTTAACATCTATGTTGAAAATATTATATTTCATCTTAACATTTATGTTCAAAATAATGTCATAAGATTTCTAAAATAACTCATTTTCAATGACAAAACAATAGTTAAACTATGTATTTGTTTTAAGTAAATATAATTTTAAAAAAAATTTAAAATTATTATTATTATTTTAAATATTTAAATATTATATTAATATAAAACACTTATTATCATTAATTTTTAAAATATAATTGTATATTATAGCAATATAAAAACACTTATTATCATTAATTTTTAAAATATAATTTTAAATTCATTCATCCATTCACTCCCAAAACAACTTTACATAAATTTTTTATACTCATTTTCGTTTTCATAATCATGTAACTTGAATATTGCAAAGATTTTTTGAGCAGAGTGATCACATCTTGACTACGAGATTTCCAGCGTAATTGCAAAGACTTGGCAAAGTGATCAGATCTTGACTCTACGAGCCGAGAATTAGTTTTTAATTATTTTATGGTTTTCTTGGCGAAAGTTATTACAATAAAATATACAATTTACTTATGACTTGAATCAGAAATCACAATAAAATATACCCAATATGAATCAGATATCACAATAAAATATACAATTTACTTATGACTTGACACCACTTCCTCGTTGATTTGTAATTTTTTCAAATTTAATTTGTTTTTTTCTCTTACACATCCCTTTCAAATTGGGAAATATTTGTCATTTCATTTGTGCTTCTCAATAAATATACATAATTTTGAAATATTTAAAATATAAAAAATTAAACATTTTTCTTTATTTATAATAATTTGATTTGATTAAAATTGATTGCTCATCAACATTTGAAAACATTATGAAAATGTTGCACGTTTTTAAAAGTCAAAGTAATTTTGACGTTGAATTGAAAACTATATTGTCAATCATAATATTAAAGATATGGGATATGAATGGCATGTGATAAAGTTTAGTGGTGTCAATTTATTTATTTTCTATACAATTTTTAACGTATAGTTTGAAATTTAAAGATATTGGATTTTGGTAAATAGTATAAAAACCATATTTTATTTTGAAATTTTTTCAATACAAAATACAAAATTTTCTAACAATAAAAAAAATATTGATATCTAAACATGTTTATATAATTTTTTAACATCATATTTTTTTTTGTTTTGACATGAAAGTTTTGTAGTACATTTTTAACATTTTTCAAGGGTACAAGAACTTATTGTGTTAAAATTTCAATCTATAAGCTTGAGCCTAAATTTTGCAAGAATATAATTTGCATATCGCCACAAGGTTCAGCTTCAAAAGAGATAAATGATCAGTAGGTCTTGTTTTGGGACATAGGACAAGGTTCAACTTCAAAGGAGATAAATGATCAGTAGGTCTTGTTTTGGGACATAGAACAAACTGCATTATGGGTAAGGAGAAAATCCATGTTAAACACTTAAATCTTCCATTTATATGTCTTTTAAGTTTTGGCATTGGCCATGAATGGTCCAAACTTCAAGGTGATATGAAATATCATATTTTATCCTTAATTTCTGATTAGAATAAAATTATGTTTGCTCCAATTTTCGCCATAGCTAGCTTGATATTGACAGATTTCTTTATGGGATGAAAAATAGTGTTTTTTGGTAGTGATCAACTAATGTTTTTTTCCAAGTATTAGTTAGTCTACTTAGTTATCTTGCTTTTATATTATCTATTAGAAATATGAATATCCCAAAGTGTTTCTCCTTAACATTGGTGCATTATTGTTTTTATACCTCTCTATATTTAGAGAAAGATTTCCTATTTTTTCATATTTTTCATATTTTCCAATGGATAATTCTATCATTATTAGTAATTACAAACATGAGCTCAAGAGGTTTTGCATTTACACTTATATTGACTTAAATAAAATGAATAGTTTATTGTTGTTCTCAGATGAACTTTGTATCATACATGGTTTCTAACAAAGTTTAGTTATACATTGTTCAAGCAATGTGAATTTGATTATAAAACAAGAATGGATGGTGAGAAAGTGACTATATTTTTCTTGGTCATATTTTTGTATGCTACTCCCTAACTTTTATTAAGTTGCAATGTTACTTTTTCTATTCTTGAATTGGATATAGGTTTTTTGAGTCCGTTTAAGGATTCAATCACAAGGCTATCGTGGTTGGCTTTGAGCAATATGGAAATGAAAACATGGTTTATGGCTCTCTTGCTATGGTTGTATTTGGTTCTACTCTCACAAAAAATTGAAAAGTTGGTTTCCTTGGCTATATACATTGATTTCTAAGCTACCTTTCTAGGGTTTACAATACATGCAATGGTGGGCACCAATCTCTAGCGTCATAACCAAGTTGTAGAAGGTCAAAGGATTGTTATAGCCAAGGGAAATTTACTTATTGCTCAAATCATCACAATAATCCTAAGCATAACTCACTCCGTGGCTACTATTGTTCATTTTGGGTGCTTAATGCAAAGTGTATATGTTGCAAAAGATTTTTTTTTTTTTTAACTATAGTGGGAATTTTTTGTGTCCTTTTTAAATTCCATATATTCCACAGTTGTCTTCCCTTTGTAGTTACCTAAATTCTCTTAATCTTAAAAAAAAATAACAATCAAATCATAGTATATGCATTGAAAAGAGATGTATAGATTTTTCCCAAAAACCAATCTTCGTTGACATGGCTCAATGATGAAGCCCCGGTCTACTTCTTCCATGGTGAAACACTCTAAGTAGTGTGATGCCTTGTGAAGACTAATGAGACATAGCTACAAATGGCATGATGAGGTGGTACATTGATGGGTCAAAGATAAATGATGATTAGATATGTTTTAACTTGCCTAGATTCTGACATTTGGTTAGAGGTACTACATTAATGACCCTACCTTTCTTTATTCTCATAAGGTATATGAATCAATATTATTGTAGTTAAGATAATATCAAAACAAGTTTAAAAAGAATTTGCATTGAAAGGACCTTCCTCGTATAACTTAATCGTGCCTCAAGAAGAATGCAGACTCCCAACATGTATACAAAGATTACTATCACATCCTTTTCAGTCTCTCCATGAATGGAAAATTATCCATCTGCTTCTTTCTCTCATCAATGATGTAATAGATTTCATCTTGCCCCTCTTTCATCCATTTTCACTAAACGTATTGAAACATGCACAATATCTCTAGCTAGAGAAATGCTCTTGGAAGATAATTTCACGAGAAAAAGGAAGAGTGAGAATAACAATAGCATTAGAAGCATTATCAAGTCGAAATGAAGCTAGGATCCTTAGGCCCTGCAACTCATCACCCACAAGCCAACAAACAAAGTTAAAAAGAAAAACAATGCAATAGGTGGCAGGTCGATAAAACAAATATTATGATATGTGGCATGTTTTAATAGGGAACAAATAGATGAAAAAAATACATGAAGGAATCGTCCTCTCAACAATAACCCCCCGCCTCCATTGATGGGAAAAAAAAAAAAATCGAACTTTGAACCTCTTGCACAAAAAGGAAGAAGCGCCAACATTAAGAAGTCTCAATATTGAACCTCACAAGAGTTGGGATATCAATATATAACCACAGAACCTGAACTGGAAAACTCTTGCATAGAAAGAAAAAATCTCCCACACTCAGACACTTCAGTGTGGTGGAGGGGGTCCCAAGATCGAACCTCACATGTGTTGAAATATCGATGTATTGAAGACATTTGTTGCTACTGATTCCCTTGCGAGAATTTAAGTGTGAATTATGTTTGGTCTAAAGACACTCTTCAACTCCTCAACGTAGATAAAATGGTTTTCATCCTCGTCGAACACATAAATCCTCCTTCAAATTCTCCTCCTGCTCTTCCCCCGTCATGACCTCCATCGTCAGGGTGTCGTAGTTGAGAAATTTCTCTCCCATAGAGTGGTGTAGGTCTCGACTCCTCCTTCATGGCATATCTAAGCCCTCCATCGTGGCCCCCTCTAAATCCTCCACCCTTTCCAATTCCGCCATCGATCCCTCCATTGTGACCTCCTCCAAATCCACCACCTTTCCCAATTCTTCCCCTTCCACCTTTGCTACCCCCTCAAACTCCACCACCTTTTCCAATCCTGCCTCTAAATCCACCTCCTTTCCCAACACTCCACTAATTCCTCCACCTTTGCCAATGCCTCCATTGATTCCTCCACCTTTTCCAATCATGCCTCTAAATCCACCTCCTTTTCCAATAACTCCACCTTTTCCAATCACACCTCCTTTTCCAATTCCTTTACCCTTGCCAATTCCACCACCAAATCCTCCTACTAGCCCACCACCACCACTGAAATTATTGACGTGAGCAACTGCACACCAATAAAAGAAAGTGTTAATCAACACCCTAATGAGAATGCACTAACAATGAACAATCTTAATCCTGGATCTACCAATTGATACTATAAAAAAATAAAAATAAAAACTGTGTGTTCAAATTATTAACGTCAACAAATGCACACCCAAAAAAAAGTGTTAATCAACACCTTAACGAGAATACACTAACAATGAACAATCTTAAACCTGGATCTGTCGATTGATACTATAAAAAATAGAACTATATCAAACTACTTGATCCTTGAGCTATGTCTAGGTTAAGTTGGATCTCATCTTCTTTTATTTTTCATTACATGTTTATTTTTAAGTGTATCGGCTTCTCGCGTGGAGCTAGAATGCTAAACTTTCCTCAATGCAATCAACATAGGATTAACTAAAATAATAACACTAAACTTCAAGACTTTCCCCATGTTTTGATTTTTTTTTCTTTGATGTGGTTTTTTAAGATCTACTGCATTAAACATCATATGTTAAATGTGGATGATATTTAAAGTAACCCCAAAATTTGAAAACCATTTTCAATCAATTCGTCTTAAGTATGTGGATGCTCTTGAACAATCTAAACTACATGGAAATATCTCTTTGGTACATGTATATTCTACAAACACAACCTTGCTAAAATAGAATGAGATTGAACCATGAGAACATGTCTTAACAAAAGAAATCTACAAACTAATCGAAATTGTATATTTATTAAATGACAATAATTTTTGATAACTTGATTAGGGATAAGTTGATGTAGGTAGAGCAAGTTTCACATTTTCCCTACAAATCATCTTATCAATATTCCTCATACTAAAAGCTAATTCTTTAAAATGATATAGGTTTGTTTCTTTTTGGAATTAGGATTAGTTGAAGTTTCTTGGATTCTATTTCCCATGAAAGAGTTAAGGGTATTAAATTATATTTAATTGAAGGTGAATCATCGAACAATGACATGGGTAATAGAGGAATTTCATCTAGAGGGGAATTTATTGTCAATTCATACTCGAGGTATCAACACATTGTCATTGAATGTTTACAAGTAAGATGAATGTGTTAAAATATTGTGGAGAGGTTACTTTATCATTCGAGATGGGCCCACTGAAATGACCATCAATTATAGCATATGTGCGAGCTAGCAACATCTTCTTTGATTTTTTGACCAATACTCCAACCTCTCATTTCAGGATAACTCATTGGCGTGCTGTGTACGAAACAGTGGAATTCATTGGCGTGCTGTGTACGAAACAGTGCGGTTCAACCCTCTTTTTTGCTTACTGTTCCTCGCTTGACTTCAACATCTTTTACGTGAAATTGTCGATTCCACAACTCTTTTTTCTACATGTGAAGACGAATCCTCTCCCTTTTCCATTGCATGGTTTTTTCTACATGTTTAAGGCCCTGTTTTGTGCACTTGTTTATATTTAAGGCCGGATGTTTGCATATTAAACATGTTTGTGCTATGATAGAAAGGATGAGAAGTAGAGGTGCCTGGTTTTTCAGTGTGGTTCCATAGTCGTTGGACCTCTACTCTGTTGCAGTGACACTAA
>JZKD02S1744717.1:55130-68693 GCA_000966675.3 Picea glauca | reverse complement strand
TCTATCATTTAAAACACATCTAAATCTATAAATAATGAGTGGAATATTCACTCCATACATTGAAAACATTTTAAACTAAAACAAAATATAACATAGTGTCATATTAAATAATAACGTATCTAAAATTTGATGTTTAAAATAATTCATTTTAATAATAACTCACAAATTAATATGATTTCAAAGAAAATTTAAAAATTAAAAATATCAACTTTATTTGTAAAATGTGTTTTCTAACTAAATATTTTTTAAAACATATAAATATTATATTATATTAAAATTAATATATTTGATAATAAGACACGAGATATTTTATTAATAGTTATTAAAAAAATAATTTTATATTAATTCAAGATTGAGTTATATTCACCCAGCTAATAAACCCAAAGCAACTTCAAAAAAATATATATGTACTGAGTGCTGCAGCAATTCATTAATTATTATTTTATTCATTGAGTGCTGCAATAATTAAGAGTAAAGAGGGGAACAGAGGTTTGGAGTCAGTGGAAAGGGTCTCTCCTATTCCGTCCAACAAGATCAAGGGGGACTTCAATGGTTTCGAAATGCCTGATAAGATGGAGAGAAAATTCACGTGATTATTCTCTGATTTAGGTTCTAGACTTACCTCCCAAAACACTTCCAATGGAATTATCAATTGGGGGATTAAGAGATGAAAAATGCTTACTTAGTAACGTTGTGGGAGATTAAGAGATGAAAAATGCTTACTTAGTAACGTTGTGAGTTCTCGTTGAGGGAAATATCTAGTGGATTATCCTATTGTGCATGAGAAGGCTTTGAAGCTGAATTTTCATGACCCAAAATTATAATCTCCCAAGAAGTCTCCTAAATCCTTTCTAAAGGGTTTTCTTACACTTGGGAAGGAATCGAAGCTTAAACAAATGGAGGGTTTTTCCAAACCCAAACATTCCTTTTAAAATCTAGTGGACATTTCCTTTATTAGATGACCATATTCAAGGGGATCCCTTCATAGTCAAGGGTTTGTTATAATATAGTTGATCTTTTCTAGATGATAATGGAGTTTGGCAATTTTTTGGACAGTCCTATGCCCACTAAAACCTGGGCCATACCATGTGACCAATATCATGAAATGAACAGTTCACCTCATAAAAGAGACCCAACGAATTACCAATCTCTCTAAATACTTCCTCTCACCAGAGAATTGGAGGAAGCAGGGTAGTTAATGTTCGTCGTTTTTGACATCATAAACATCCAAATTTCCAATGGAGGAAGATTTACTAACCAATTCAACGAATGAACAGTAATCAGTACAGACTGTCCATTGGCTCAAAATAGAGTTGTCCACCTTGATCGTTTTTCTACGGTTTTTCGAGTCATGAACTTCTAGGGCCGTTTTGAGGTCCTAAACGATGTTTTTTGGGCATTTTGTGCCCATATAATATTCAAAGGCGTTATCCTAGGTCGGTCAAAATGTGTTCTTCTTGGCTAGACCTTTCCAACGAGCTATCGTGCGCCCCAAACGAAGATCATATGCAAAATTTACACCCTCAGGAAGATGGTGTATCAACTACCCCCATTGGGGCCCGCAAACCTTTTGTCCTTTCATCTTTTGGGGTTAGGTATTTGGATTTCCTTTATGTTAAAAAGGACTTTAGAGCCTCACTGTAAACATCATCTTTTTGTGAATGAGCGTCGCCATCACATCTCTTCTCAGAGATAAGCTGCCACCATTCTAGCGAGTTCATTCACTTTGTATTTTTACAGTTTCTGTACATTTTTCTCATTAATATAAATTGTGTATTATTATATCTCTGTGTTTCTGGCAATATTTATGTGTATTTCATTGTTATATTTCCACCTTCATTTTGTTCTCAAAATAATCCATATCAATGGTATCAAAGCAGACTGCTCCTTATCGTTTCTTAGTGCATGTCCCCAACGAGGTCAGGGTATAGAGAGTTGGGTCTCGAGCTAGTTTCTCTTAAGGACAATCGCTCTTGCCAGCCCAAACAATCTCTCATGGAGAGATAAAAGAAAGATGCGGGAGCAGAAGATTCTAATAATTTGTTGCTCGAGGAATCCCAACAACATACATGTCTTCATCAAGCAACCACTTTGGAAGTGCTGCCCCTTTCAAGGTACAAGTTAATTTTGATATTCCTGTGTTTGAAGGTCAGATAGATGTAGATGCTTTGGAAAACTGGTTAAATCTGCTAGAAGGTTATTTCTATGTCCACAATTTTTCCAATAGAGAAAAGACTACCTTTGCACTCCTTAAGGTTGTCCCCCATGTCAAATACTGGGAGTAAAATTCCATAGAGGAGTCTGGAGTATTTGGGGTCGAGCCAACTTGGGATTTTTTTATGGATGTAGTCAAAGAATAGTATTACCCTATTGGAAATTATGATGACCAGTACATGAGGTGGACCATACTGCATCAAGAGAGGGGCCAAACAGTGCTAGAGTTCAAAAATACATTGCATACTTTGCGCACCAAGCTGGGTATCAAAGACTCCAAGTGACATTTGGTTCTGAAATACCATGGGGCTCTACATAGGTACATCCAAACCGAAATGGATTTTTTGGACATCTCGTCATTGGGAGTCGCATATCGATTTGCTGTCAAAATTGAGAAGAAATTTAAGCAGTAGAACAAGAGAGAGTTCGGGTCTACAAATCCACAACAACCAAAGTATGGTAAATGAAGCCCTAACTCACATAGAAGCCAACCTCAAGACAACTAGTCCAAACCACATGAAAAGAAAGGTAACAAGAAGACGAAGAAGCACATATGGAAGTGGTGTGACTTCCACAAAATCCCATGGCACAACATCAATGAATGTCGCTCAAAGTAGTCATTGGTAGCTGAGCTCAAAGACAAAGAGTCGAACCCCGACTCAAAATCTAATTTAGAAAACAATAGAAGGAGACAAATCATTGATGCGGAACCCACTGTTATTGTCACGACCGCAAAAATCCAACCAAAAGAATTAGAGGATCCTTAGGAGTGGGGCACCTCTTCCATTCACATATGTGGGTGAAGAGGACACCATTTCATTTCATTGTTGATAGCAGAAGCCAAAAGAATATTATCTTAGCAGAGGTCGTCAAGCAATTGAATTTTTCAACAACACCACACCCACAACCATACAACATCAGGTGTCTTCGCCAGGGTCAAGATCTCCGCGTTATCCGACAATGTCGTCTGTCCTACGACATCGAGCTCTTCAAGGATGAGGTATTGTGTGATGTCGCCGTGCTGGAATTCTATGATGTTTTGTTAGGCCAACCATATATGTGGAAGCGTCATGATGTTTATGAGTCTTGACCTTGTAGTGTCATTGTTACTCTCGGGGGTCACCTCTACATGATAACAAAGGTAGTTACGACTACTTTCCCTCCAAAACAGTTCCGCAAAGTAATCTCTCATACTGCAAAGTTTAGCCTCTTCACAATCCGATCAGAAGGTGAACAAAATGACACTACAACCATTGCAACGTCAGCCCAAGACGTTTCTGTCAAGCAGAAGCGGATCGACAAGATTGTAGAATAGCACAAAGACATTCTTGCTTCACCTACGGGGGTGCCTCCACATTGCCCATTCAAGCAAGGTTATAACATAACCCTTTATATTCTTCATACTTCATCTTCACCGACAGAGTCCTCCCGCACTCAGGTAGATCGTGTAGTTAGATTGGTTGAACGGATCCAACCCCTCCAGTAATAGGTTTGTGATAGCCTTCAAAAAGATAAGCAGGACAACTTATACAGCAAGGAAAGCAACTCACCAAGGTTCAGATTTAGCAAAAGCTTCCCCATCTCCGACGGGAACTTGATGCAATGGTGACCATTGCTTCCTAAGGGGGGAGGATTGATCCATATGGATATTGGTGGCCAACCACCTATTCCATTGGCTCAAAATAGAGTTTTCCACTTTCACATTTTTCTATGATTTTTCGGGTCCCAAATTTTCGGGGCTATTTTGAATGTGTTCTTCTCGGCTAGACCTTTCCAATCAGCTATCGTGTGGCCCAAACAGAGATCATATGAAAACATTATGCCCTTGGGAAGTTGATGTATCAACTACCCCCATTGGGGCCCACAAACCTTTTGGCCTTTCATCTTCCGGGGTTAGGGTTTTGGATTTCCTTTATGTTAAAAAGGCCTTTAGAGCCTCATTGTAAACATCATATTTTTGCGAATGAGCGTAGCCATCACATCTCTTCTCAGAGATAAGCTTCCACCATTCTAGAAAGTTCATTCACTCTATATTTTTACAGTGTATGTACATTTATCTCATTAATCGAAATTATGTATTATTGTATCTCTGTGTTTCTGGAAATATTTAGTATACATTTCATTGTTATATTTCCCCCTTCATTTCGTTCTCAAAATAATACAGATCACTTGTCTTCCCTCCATTTTCTCAACATCTCCTATAACTCCCTCGATGGAAGCCTTCCCTCTGGCATATCAAAATTGAAGAACCTACAGGTCCCAAGGAGGGGTATATGGACCTGGTTGGAAGGTGGTCAAAGTAGAGGGAAGGGCCCAATGGAAGAGGACATTGGTGGCCCATGGGTAGATGGGGATGTAGGCAAAGTTAGGGTTCAAAGAGTCGATGTTGTTGGGGATAGACACTTATTTTAGGTAAGGCTTGGGTTCCCCCCCTTGACCATATCAAGACCTTGAGACCCATACTTAATGATCAAAAACTTGTGAGGGAACTAACATCTTTATTAGAGGCTAATGATACCCTCCAGAGGTAATGTGTAGTTCTTTGAGGAACTGTTCATGGATTTGGATGCCTCAAATCTTTCTTTAGGACCTAAGGCAGGGCCTTCTTCCCTAGATTGTTTCCAGGGCCTTGGGACACATACCTTATGATCAAAACCACTTACTTGCATCAACATTCACAATAATAGGCCAATGATACCATCGACATGCCATGTGTGGTTGTTAGAGGCATCCTTTTTGTCCCTAGATGCTTAGAAGATTCCTTTAGGGAATAACATTCATTTTTCCTCCCCTCGCCATGCCTAAGGCCCCAAGACCCATACCTAGTGCTAAATAATTATAGTGGTACCTATATACCTAGTTAGAGGAAAATGATGGCACCCTTGATAAATCATTTTCCGTGGTTCAAAGTGTCATTATTGGCCCCAAGAGCCTATTAATTTCCTTTAGGTTCTAACTCTTGGGTTCGTTAACCTAACCATATCCAAGTTCCAAAGACTTGTACTCAATGTTAAAAAAATCATAATGTTGAATATTCCCATTAGGAGACCAAGGATACCCTTGAAATGTCCTTTCTAATGGGTCAACACATTGTTGATGGCCCTAGATTCCTATAAGTTTCCTTTGGCACATTCTTATTAGACCTACCTTGTGAATGCTTAGTCAAAAAAGCATGTGCATGTTCTAAGAATGTGTGTGTGCTATTTTCATTCAATTTTTTGGGGGAAGGGAGTGACAACTTTAACATAAGTGCTTGTTGGTTTGGTTGTCTTGGATTTAGGTTTGGAATGACAAACTTGGTGGTTTAGGCTGCAAATACATCAAAACCTCCATTTTTTCAATACTTCTCAATATCTTTATTTTTCATGTTATTCTTGCATAGGCTACACAAGTACTTCATTCATGAACCTACACACACACACATACATACATCTTTTATTCAATTCACGTTACCACTTTTTATTGCCCTAACCATTTTTAAGATCTACAATAATAAATAAATAAAAATGTTTCTTTTTATCGCCCTAACCATTTTTAAGATCTACAATAAAAAATAAATAAAGTTGTTTGATTATGTTAAGACTCCACTAACACAAAGCCTTGTATTTTCCAGGATAAAATGACTTTCATAATTTAAAAAATATATAAAATTAACATTATAAATTTTGAAAAAATAATCTTGCACAAAAACAATGTGTTCTCTATAATTCTACACATTCTTTTAAAGAAATTTCATTATTTAGGTACGAAACATTTTCACTAATTGATACATATATGCATTATATTTTGCATGAAAAATAACATACCATTGTTATAAAAACTCAAATTTGACATTATAAATAAATTCTATAAATAAGCATTATATATTTTGAAAGCTAATTCAATTTTCAACATATCATATTTTTACACCATATCAAAATCCATAGAACCATCCCTTCAATTCATTTTACTATTTAATCTCTTTTACTTATCATGTCATATCTCTTAAATTTTCTCTTAATTACTTGTTTTCTCCCTCTTTAATCATTTAGTTGTTTTCTCTCTCCTTAATCATTTACTATTTTATTTCCTCTCTAAATCAATAATGTTTAATCATTTCATTTCCCCTCTATGTCATATGTTTAATTCCTAATGGGTTTTAGTTATTTTAAAATTTTATTTTACACGTTCTTTTTCAACCAGTATCTCTTGATTTTAACCCTTCAAATCTATTTTTAATCATACTCTTTTATATTTCATCTTATCATCTATGTTCAAAATATTATATTTCATCATAACATCTATGTTCAAAATAATGTCATAAGATATCTAAAATAACTCATTTTAAATGACAAAACAATAGTTAAACCATGTACTTGTTTTAAGTAAATATAATTTAAAAAAAAAAAATTAAAATTATTATTATTATTTTTAAATATCTAAATATTATATTAATATAAAACACTTATTATCATTATTTTTTAAAATATAATTTTAAATTCATTCATCTATTCACTCCCAAAACAACTTTCCATAAATTTTTTATAATCATTTTTGTTTTCATAATCATGTAACTTGAATATGTAACTGAAAAGACTTTATCTCAAAAACTTTTGAGCAGAGTGATCACATGATCATCTTGACTATATAATAAATTGTTCATTTAGTTGGAATATTTTGTGTGATTTACTGGAAGGACTTTGCACCCTAGAATTCAAACCCGAAATCAATCTTTACTGTCGGGCTATCCAAAACCATTCAATAAAAGTCAGTTTCTTTAAATTGGATGTCTCACACCATACTTTTGAATTCCAAATGCTTATCATATTCCATGAATCAAATATCACAGTGAAATATAGAATTTACTTATGACTTGACACCACTTCCTCCTTGTTGATTTGCAATTGTTTTCAAATTTAATTTGTTTTTTTCTCTCAAAATTCCTTTCAAATTGGGAAATATGAATCATATATCACAATAAAATATATAATTTACTTATGACTTGACACCACTTCCTCCTTATTAATTTGTAATTTTTTTCAAATTTAATTTGTTTTTTTCTCTCACAAATCCCTTTCAAATTGGGAAATATTTGCCACTTCACTTGTGTTTATCAATAAAAATACATAATTTTTAAATATTTAAAAAATAAAAAATAAAACATTTTTTATTTATTTATAATAATTTGATTTGATTAAAGTTTATTGTTCACCAACATTTGAAAACATTATGAAAATGTTGCACGTTTTTAAAAGTCAAAGTAATTTTGACTTTGAATTGAAAACTATATTACCAATCATAATATTAAATATGGGATATGAATGGCATGTGACAAGTTTAGTGGTGTCAATTCATTTATTTTCTATGGTGGGTGACAACTTTTAACGTATAATTTGAAAATTAAAGATATTAGATTTTGGTAGGTATTATAAAAACCATATCTTCTCTTGAAATCTTTTCAATGCAAAATACAAAATTTTCTAACAAGAAAAAAAAGTATTGATATCTAAACATGTTTATATAATTTTTTAATATCATATTTTCTTTTGTTTTGACATGAAAGTTTTGTAGTACATTTTTAACATTTTTCAAGGGTACAAGAACTTATTGTGCTAAATTTTCAATCTATAAGCTTAAGCCTAAATTTTGCAAGAATATAATTTGCATATCGCCACAAGGTTTAGCTTCAAAGGAGATAAATGATCAGTAGGTCTTGTTTTGGGACATAGGACAAGGTTCAGCTTCAAAGGAGATAAATGATCAGTAGGTCTTGTTTTGGGACATAGAACAAACTGTATTATGGGTAAGGAGAAAATCCATGTTGAACACTTAAATCTTCCATTTATATGTTTTTTAAGTGTTGGCGTTTTCCATGAATGGATCAAACTTCAAGGTGATATGAAATATCATATTTTATCCTTAATTTATGATTAGAATAAAAATTATGTTTGCTCCAATTTTGGCCATAGCTAGCTTGATATTGACAGATTTCTTTTTGGGATGAAAAATAGTGTTTTTTTGGTAGTGATCAAGTAGTGTTTTTTTTCCAAGTATTAGTTAGTCTACTTAGTTATCTTGCTTTTATATTATCTATTAGAAATATGAATATCTCAAAGTGTTTCTCCATTGGTGCATTATTGTTTTTATACCTCTCTATATTTAGAGAAAGGTTTCCTATTTTTTCATATTTTTCATATTTTCCAATGGATAATTCTATCATTATTAGTAATTACAAACAGGAGCTCAAGAGGTTTTGCATTTACACTTATATTGACTTAAATAAAATGAATAGTTTATTGTTGTTCTCAGATGAACTTTGTATCATACATGGTTTCTAACAAAGTTTAGTTATACATTGTTCAAGCAATGTGAATTTGATTATAAAACAAGAATGGATGGTGAGAAAGTGACTATATTTTTCTTGGTCATATTTTTTTATGCTACTCCCTAACTTTTATTAAGTTGCAATGTTACTTTTTCTATTCTTGAATTGGATATAGGTTTTTTGAGTCCGTTGAAGGATTCAATCACAAGGCTATCATGGTTGGGTTTGAGCAATATGGAAATGAAAACATAGTTTATGGCACTCTTGCTATGGTTGTATTTGGTTCTACTCTCACAAAAAATTGAAAAGTTAGTTTCCTTGGCTATATACACTGATTTCTAAGCTGCCTTTCTAGGGTTTACAATACATGCAATGGTGGCCACCAATCTCTAGCGTCATAACCAAGTTGTAGAAGGTCAAAGGATTGTTGTAGCCAAGGGAAATTTACTTATTGCTCAAATCATCACAATAATCCTAAGCATAACTCACTCTGTGGCTACTATTGTTCATTTTGGGTGCTTAATGCAAAGTGTATATGTTGCAAAAGATTTTTTTTTTTTTAACTATAGTGGGAATTTTTTGTGTCCTTTTTAAATTCCATATATTCCACGGTTGTCTTCCCTTTGTAGTTACCTAACTTCTCTTAATCTTAAAAAACAATAACAATCAAATCATAGTATATGCATTGAAAAGAGATGTACAGATTTTTCCCAAAAACCAATCTCCATTGACATGGCTCAATGATGAAGCCTCGGTCTACTTCTTCCATGGTGAAACACTCTAGGTAGTGTGATGCCTTGTGAAGACTAATGAGACATGGCTACAAACGGCATGATGAGGTGGTACATTGATGGGTCAAAGATAAATGATGATTAGATATGTTCTAACTTGCCTAGATTATGACATTTGGTCAAAGGTACTATATTAATGACCCTACCTTTCTTTATTCTCACAAGGTATATGAATCAATATTATTGTAGTTAAGATAATATCAAAACAAGTTTAAAATGAATTTGCATTGAAAGGACCTTCCTCGTATAACTTAATCATGCCTCAAGAAGAATGGAGACTCCCAACATGTATACACAGATTACTATCATATCTTTTTCAGTCTCTCCATGAATGGAAAATTATCCATCTGCTTCTTTCTCTCATCAATGATGTAATAGATTTCATCCCGCCCCTCTTTCATCCATTTTCACTAGACGTATTGAAACATGTACAATATCTCTAGCTAGAGCGATGCTCTTGGAAGATAATGTCATGAGAAAAAGGAAGAGTGAGAATAAAAATAGCATTAGAAGCATTATCAAGTCGAAATGAAGCTAGGATCCTTCGGCCCTGCAACTCATCACCCACAAGCCAACAAACAAAATTAAAAAGAAAAACAATGCAATAGGTCGCGGGTCGATAAAACAAATATTATGATATGTGGCATGTTTTAATAGGGAACAAATAGATGACAAAAACATATAAAGGAATCGTCCTCTCAACAATGCCCCCCGCCTCCATTGATGGAAAAGAAAAAGAAATCGAACTCTAAACCTCTTACACAAAAAGGAAGAAGCTTCAACATTGAGAAGTCTTAATATTGAACCTCACAAGATTTGGAATATCAATATATAACCACCGAACCTGAACTGGAAACCTCTTGCATAGAAAGAAAAAATCTCCCACACTCAGACACTTCAGTGTGGTGGAGGGGGTCCCAAGATCGAACCTCACATGTGTTGAAATATCGATGCATTCAAGACATTTGTTGCTACCGATTCCCTTGCAAGGATTTAAGTGTGAATTATGTTTGGTCTAAAGATGCTCTTCAACTCCTCGACGTAGATAAAATGGTCTTCGCCCTCATTGAACACAGAAATACTCCTTCAAATTCTCCTCCTGCTCTTCCCCCATCATGACCTCCATCGTCAGGGTGTCGTAGTTGAGATATTTCTCTCCCATAGAGTGGTGTAGGGCCTGACTCCTCCTTCGTGACATATCTAAGCCCTCCATCCTGGCCCCCTCTAAATCCTTCACCCTTTCCAATTCCGCCACCGATCCCTCCATTGTGACCTCCTCCAAATCCAACACCTTTCTCAATTCTTCCCCTTCCACCTTTGCTACCCCCTCGAACTCCACCACCTTTTCCAATCCTGCCTCTAAATCCACCTCCTTTTCCAACACTCCACTAATTCGTCCACCTTTTCCAATACCTCCACTGATTCCTCCACCTTTTCCAATCATGCCTCTAAATCCACCTCCTTTTCTAATAACTCCACCTTTTTCAATCACACCTCCTTTTCCAATTCCTTTACCCTTGCCAATTCCTTTACCCTTTTCCAATTCCACCAAATCCTCCTACTAGCCCATCACCACCACTGAAATTATTGACGTGAGCAATTGCACACCAATAAAAGAAAGTGTTAATCAACACCCTAATGAAAATGCACTAACAATGAACAATCTTAATCCTGGATCTACCAATTGATACTATAAAAAAATAAAAATAAAAATTGTGTGTTGAAATTATCAACGTCGGTAAATGCACACCCAAAAAAAAGTGTTAATCAACACCTTAACGAGAATACACTAACAATGAACCATCTTAATCCTGGATCTGTTGATTGATACTATAAAAAATAGAACTACATCAAACTACTTGATCCTTAAGCTATGTCTAGGTTAAGTTGGATCTCATCTTCTTTTATTTTTCATTACATGTTTATTTTTAAGTGTATTGGCTTCTCACGTGGAGCTAGAACGCTAGACTTTCCTCAATGCAATCAACATAGGATTAACTAAAGTAATAACACTAAACTTTAAGACTTTCCCCATGTTTTGACTTTTTTTCTTTGATGTGGTTTTTTAAGATCTATTGCATTAAACATCATATGTTAAATGTGGGTGATATTTAAAGTAACCCCAAAATTTGAAAACCATTTTCAATCAATTTGTCTTAAGTATGTGAATGCTCTTGAACAATCTATAAGCTACATGGAAATATCTCTTTGGTACATGTATAATCTACAAACACAACCTTGCTAAAATAGAATGAGATTGAACCATGAGAACATGTCTTAACAAAAGAAACCTACAAACTAATTGAAATTGTATATTTCTTAAATGACAATAATTTTTTATAACTTGATTAAGGATAAGTTGATGTAGGTAGAGCAAGTTTCATATTTTCCCTACAAACCATCTTATCAATATTCCACATACTAAAAGCTAATTCTTTAAAATGATATAGGTATGTTTCTTTTTTGAATTAGGATTAGTTGAAGTTTCTTGGATTCTATTTCCCATGAAAAAGTTAAGGGTATTAAATTATATTTAATTGAAGGTGAATCATCTAACAATCACATGGGTAATAGAAGAATTTCATCTAGAGGGGAATTTAATGTCAATTCATACTAGAGGTATCAACACATTGTCCTAGAATGTTTACAAGTAACATGAATGTGTTAAAATATTGTGGAGATGTTACTTTATCATTCGAGATGGGCCAACTGAAATGACCATCAATTATAGTATATGTGCGAGCTAGCAACATCTTCTTTGGTTTTTGTGCACTCTAACCTATTGATCTCATCTCACCCAATTTTATTCACACTTTGCTTAAGTTGTACCAACTACCCATGAAAATGTCTCAATAGATAATAATCACCCCAATTACTTCTTAATCTAATATTCCTCCCACCATATATCCATTTATGATAAATTTGCTGAAATCTTATTTTTTAGGGCACTATACACAACTACTATCTACCAACAAATGAATAAAAAACAAATATAGTTGTAGAATAAATCCTCTATTAATTATTCATCTTTCATTCAAAAGAAACACCTCTTCTCTTTCCACATTCCACATTGTAATCACCACGACATTCTTTCCCCGCTTCGGGATATGCTAGTTATTTTATAGTTTTATTGGCGAAAGTTTTATTTTATAGTTTTATTGGCGAAAGTTTCCCCGCTTCGGCGGTATGCTAGTTATTTTATCGTTTTATTAGCGAAAGTTACGTCTTCGTTTTTGTTGAACCCTCTTGCTTGGTTCCTGTTCCTCATTTGACCAATACTCCAACCTCTCATTTCAGGATAACTCCGACTAATACGTGGAATTCAGTGGCGTGCTGTGTACGAAACAGTAAGGTTCTGGCTTGACTTCAACATCTTTTTTACTTACTGTTCTGGCTTGACTTCAACATCTTTTGCGCACGGATTTGGACGTACGCGCGTTCCTCGTTGCTCCTCCAATTTCCCAGCCTCACCTTCCAGTTTCTTGCTCCTGTCTCTGCCCAGCTACAGGGCAGAGACAGGAGCAAGGAATTAGTCGATCAAATATCCAACCCACTTGCTTGAGTATAGTAGGTTGAAGCCGCCTGCCTGAATTAGTAGGTTAGGTAGATTTCATACTTCAACATCTTTTACGTGAAATAGTCGATTCCACAACTCTTTTTTCTACATGTGAAGACGAATCCTCTCCCTTTTCCATTGCATGGTTTTTTCTACATGTTTAAGGCCCTGTTTTGTGCACTTGTTTATATTTAAGGCCGGRTGTTTGCATATTAAACATGTTTGTGCTATGATAGAAAGGATGAGAAGTAGAGGTGCCTGGTTTTTCAGTGTGGTTCCATAGTCGTTGGACCTCTACTCTGTTGCAGTGACACTAAGAGTATTGCCATCGTAGATTTCAGTACAACAAGATGAGCCTGCAAAACTTTGCCATGCAGATCTCTGTTTTCCTCATTGCCTTCTTTCTATACCCATCATCTGCTATCCCCAATTCTTCATTATCTCGAGATACCAGAGTGCTGATTTCAATGAAAGCAATAATGGGCGATCCTAATCATATGTTAGATAGCTGGACGGCCTCCGACAATACCACCCATTGCTCATGGACTGGCGTCCAATGTGACAATCTCGGCCGAATAGTAGCGTTAGATCTCTCCAGCATGTATCTTTCGGGCCTATTCCCCAATCAGGTCACAAACTTGTCAGCCCTCCGTTTGCTCAACGTCTCCTTTAACAACCTCTATGGAAGCCTGCCCTCC
>JZKD02S1744717.1:30537-40761 GCA_000966675.3 Picea glauca | reverse complement strand
TATCTGTATATGAGATTTCTTGTTTTATGACAGACAATTCTTCTTTACCTGTCTAAGTTTTTCATCTTATGCTAGGAAGTTCGTGATTGACTGAGTCATGCGAATTGTTGCATTTCTGTTATGATAAATGATTTATCGTGCCATTATTTTATTTTCTGGTGCTCCGTATTCAAATGCAAGAAGACCTTGTGTTGAGATGCTTTCTTCTACAGTCTGTTAAGAACTTGCTGTTTATAACAGACCTTCGCACTCTTCTCCATAAGTCTTCCGCCTGTTCACCCTTTACTACAGCTCACTATCTGAAGTTTACACAAGACCTCACTTTCTCATGCATGCCTGGCCTGTTTTTAGAGTTGGACACTACTGTTTAGAGTTTCCTTCCATTTGATCACCCATCTATGAACAATCGTGACACAAAACTGATGGGCGTCGGGCTCTGCTCCTGATAGCAATCCAGGAGTGACTTCCATCGCCAACAGTTTTGACTGGATCGAAAGGTATTATCGGGATATTCCTTACCTACAGGCGCATTTGAATCAAGTGGTCACTCGGAACTCAGCTCTTGAAAGAGAAAACAATGAGCTCAGGGCTTGCATTCGGTCAACTTCACATAGAGCCAACAAGCACATTAAGAGATCGAGGAATGTGGTTATTGAAAATTTCACCAATTTCAATACTATTATAAACTCAGATTTGTCTGCTGCTTCTCTTTTGAATTTCTGAATTGGTAAATAGCTCCTTTGCATTTCAGGATTTCATTATGTTTGGATAAAAAGTAAATTCATTTTGATTTTGTTTTTATTTTAGACCATCTACAGAATCGAAAGATTCTGTAGCTTGTCTTTTGAATTATTTATTTTGATTATTTCCTAATTTATATTTTGTTTTCCTTGTCTCAGGTGAACAAAAGATTGATGTGCTATGATTAGTGGAATGAGTCATGGATTGAACGTTTAGTGGACTAGTGATTTTCGATTTTGAAAAACAATGTTTAATAATGTAACTGTTTTGGATTGAAATACTTCAATATAATTATCTTTTTGTTATTTTATTTTAGTAAAAGATTATTTTAAAAAGATCTACCTCTATCTTGCATGATATGAGGAACAAATCAGAAACTTGTTTAAATAGCACTGCTTGCCCAGTGATAGGGGCAATTCCTCCTTGACCATTATGATGAACTTATTTTTTTGAAACTATATGAGAACACAGTTTACTCTTTGGCTTTCGTCCTGTGTAGACTGTGCAATGTTTTCATTGTTCTCTCATGTAATTTCTAGATGTGAAATTTTATTTGTATCGAACTAGCTTTAGTTTGTTATGCATATAATCTTTTATGTCATGTTTTTCTTTATACGGTTCATTATATTTTGGTGTTGTTGATATCTGTGATTGTTCACCTATCCAAGCATTTTGAGTTTACATCTAATGTTAGGTAGCTGGTAATACCATTACCGAGAATTGGAATTTCTTTCATTTTCAGTTATTGGAAACTCTAAAAGTCACATGATATAAAATCATTTGTCTTTCTGTTATCTTAGACTTGTTCCAAAATACAAAAAACTTCTTTGAGTTTTTTCAGGAAGTATTATGCTTGCTTTTTTCATAGGTTTACACTTGACACAGGTTAAGAGGAGCTCATACAAATACAGAGAGATGAGTCTAGCTTAGTACTTCTGATCAGCGAGAGGTTAGTTAGTTTATTATTTATTTAATTTGTTGATTTGTGAATGAATAGTGATTGCATCATTTAAACGTCAAATGCTTTGTCTATTTTCATTATATCATTTACAATATTATTCATTCATTGTTTATTAGTTTGGTATTTAGAGGACTAGAATAATTTTGTTTATATTTAATCTTGTTTAGATCCATTATCTTAAAACAATTACACAAGGCTTTGCTTAACCCTTGTAAATTGTATATAGCTATTGTACATAAACACTGTTAGTTAAGCATTTGTAATTAAAGTGTTGATTGTTAGAGTTGTATCTTTAGTTAGTCTACATCCTTTAGTTGTTTTAGGATCTTAGTTGGCTAATAGAGCCATAAAACTCGTCAGGGTAGATTATACCAAACGGCTTGGGTTAAATAGACAACCCTGGTCCAGATCTTCCCTTCCCATTAATGATGTGTCATAAATGCCCGTCAACACTACCCAAGTGATAGGGTCCTAAAGGCAATTTCTGAGAATGAAAGGAAAATGCAATAAGCAAAAGGGAAACAATCTATGCTAAATGCCAAGGAAATCAAGGCCTAGTGGAGACCCATATCCATGAATAAAAGTGATTATGCATGGGGATTCCTTGTTCATATGTCAACATCAATGAAAACAAGATGGTATTCAAGTGATGTAAACTGTTGAACAAGAATTCAATGAACATGTATGAGATTTGAATTTTCTTGGAAAAATGGCTTCCTGGCGAAGTGTTAAAGAAAGAAATTTGAAGATTGGCTCAAAAATATGATTCCAATGGCACATATGATGCATCAATCGAAATCAGGATGAGGGGAAGAACTACCAGGAGAAATTCCTAGAGGTACCCCTCTCACTAGGCCAAGCATGGGGACCTACTGGTAAGTGGGCATGATGCCCTGTGCTATGGGTATATGTGGGCATGATTACCCCTTCCCCCTACCATGGGAATGATAACCATGGTTCACATAGGCTTCATCCAAAGAGGTGGATGAAAGACTAGTGGACAAAGGTGCCACTAATGTTGATACCGGAGTTACATGAGGCATACTGGGAGTGCTATGATGTACGCCTATAGAGAAGGGGATGTCATTAGTCAGCTACGATCCCATGGAATGTGATAGATAAAGAATATGCATGGAATTCTCATTCGTATGCACATCAGGGGGGGCAATTTCAATGGTGGATTGAGAATTGGTCGAGGTGGACTTGTCTTGGCGATCATAATCCAACTGGCGTAGGATCACAAGTGAGTCTCAATACTGTGTGTAGATTTTAACCTTGTACAATATTTACTGCAAACATATTTTTAGTAAAATAACATAAAAGATACACTGGAAAATACACACATTACACAGAGAACTTTTCCCCTGGAAACTCAAACCGGGAAAACTGACATATTCTATATTCATTCATTGTGATACATTGTCTACAATACAATATACATATAGGAGCCAACGATATCCAAAACCCTAACCCAATGACATGGATTAGTCAACAACCCTAATTTCTTAACCAGAAATAGAAAACCACCGGCAAAAACCATGTGCCGAAAAATCACCCAACAATGGACACAAAAAACGAGGAAAAATGTGACACGTTTCCCAAGGAAAAAAATTTATTTGAGGCAAAAATGTGACACTAAGGATAGTCATGCAAAGAATATAACATATACCCAACATTCTCCTAATTTTTTATTTCTTTGCATACATGGGGTTACAGGGTTACATAGTGAACAATCTAGGGCAACAATGCCCATGGATCCTATACACCAACAGAACTTCTCAATGCTCACAAATTTTGTTAATGAATCTGCAACATTCTTCAAAGTGTCCACCTTTATCAAAAACACTTTCTTTTCTTCAACCATGTCTCTCACAAAGTGATATTGAATATCAATATGCTTTGTCTTTGAATGATATGTCGGGTTCTTCGCCAGAAAAATTGCACTCTGACTGTCACAATCTATCCTTACATCTTGCTCTACCAACCCAATACCTGAACACAATATTTTTAACCATATTACTTCCTTGCTTTCATGAGTGGCTGCCAAGTATTCAACTTTTGTAGTTGAAAGTGCCATTATAGCCTGTCTTTTTCTCATCCAACTGATTACTCCTCCAAATAGGTTAAACACATACTTGCTTGTAGATCTCCTGCAATCTAGATCTCCAGCCTAGTTTGCATCCAAAAAGACATGTATGTCCAACACTCTGTCCAATCCTGGTCTTCCTTGGTAGCACAATCCATAGCTAGCAATGCCACGCAAATACCTGAAAACCCTTTTTATTGTTTTCCAATGCTCCTTCCCTGGTTTTCACATATACTTGCTCAAAACTCCCACTGCATGTGCAATGTCCATTCCAGTACAAATCATTGCATACATCAAACTGCCATCTACAGTCGCATATGGAACATGAGACATGTCCTACTCCTCTCCCTGTGTCTTGGGGCACTAATCCACAGATAACTTTACACCAACAAGAATAGGGACCTTGATCAGTTTACATTCCTGCATATTAAACCTCTGCAATATTGTCTCTACATATTTTCTCTGATTTAACCAGAGTTTCCTCTTTCTTCGATCTCTTTTAATTTCCATGCCCAAAATGAAATTTGAAGCATTGAGATCCTTCATGTCAAATTTAGAGGACAACTGATTTTTCACATCTTGGATAATCTCCTTGTTGTTTCCTATCAGTGACATGTCATCCACATACAAGACCAAATAAATCAAATGATCACCAATTAATTTAAAATACACACAGTGATAATATTTTCTTCTTATGAAGCCAAGTCCCAACATATAAGCATCAAATTTTTTATACCACATCCTTGGTGATTGTTTTAAACCATATAGGGACTTCTTCAACTTGCATACCAACTCCTTCTTTCCCTTCACAACAAATCCTTCTGGATGCTTCATACAGATTTCTTCTTCTAGATCCCCATGTAGGAATGATGTCTTCACATCCATCTTTTCTACTTCAAAATCAAATGCACCAGCAACAGATAACATAACTCTTATAGAAGTTAACTTGGAACCAGAAGAAAAAATCTCACCTAAATCAATTCCCTCAACCTAGGAATAACCCTTTTCTACTAACCGAGCTTTGTATTTCTCCACTTTGCCTTCTGCATTCAGCTTCTTTTTAAATACTCATTTGTTTCCAATGGGATTTCTTCTAGTCGACAACTCCACTAGATCCCAAACCTCATTCTTATCCAAGGCTACCATTTCTTCATCCATGCCCTTTTTCCAGAAATTTCCATCCTCTGAATCCACTGCCTCCTTGACAGTTCTAGGATCATCATCAGTAATAGACAAAGTAAAATTTGAACAAAAATTAGATGGAGTATACCTTTTCGGTAGCCTTCTTTCTTGAACAAATCTCCTCAATACTGGAGTATGAGGATTTTCTTCTTTCGATTCTTGTTCTTCTGTAGCGTCTAATTCATCATCCTTTAAATCGAATTCTATTTTCTCTGGTTCTTCCTTACTTGGTAGGACTTCCTTTTTAACAACATCCTTCATTTCTCTAACTACCACATCTAGGCTATAGACAACCTTCTTTGTTTCTGGGTTCCAAAGATTATAACCTTTGAGACCATCTTTATACCCAATAAAGATACACTTTCCAGCCTTCTTATCTAGCTTACTCTTGTTTTCCTTTGGAAAATGAACATAGGCCTCACAACCAAATACCTTGAGATGTGTGAGAGAAGGTTTCTTACCAGTCCATACCTCTTATGGAGTCTTTTCATCCAACGCTGATGAGGGTGAAATGTTGACTAGGTAACATGCAGTACCCATTGGCTCTACCCAAAATTCTTGCCCTAACCCTGCACCTTGATTTTTCCATCAACGTCCTGTTTATCCTTTCTGCAACTCCATTCTACCGAGGTGTATATGGAGTAGTCTTTTGCCATGCTATACCACACTTCTTACATAATTCTTCAAATTCGTTCCCGCAAAACTCTCCGCCATTATTTGTCCTCAACACCTTAATTCTTTTCTCTGTTTGATTTTCAACAAGAGCCTTAAACTCTTTAAACTTGTCAAAAAATTCAGATTTCTTCTTGAGGAAATATATCCAAGTATTCCTCGAAAAGTCATCTATAAATGAGACATAGTACACAGATTTTCCCAATGACGGAACCGACACAGGTCTAAACACATCACTGTGAACTAGCTGTAAAATTCCTTCTTCCCTCGCTCCACCAGAGGGGAATATTACCCGATTATGCTTCCCATATACACAATGTTCACATAAATCAAAATCCAGAGAGAAGTTAGGCATACCTTCAACCATACCTTTATCGTGTAGTAGTCGAAGACCCTTCTCTCCAATATGCCCCAGTCTTTGATGCCACAGCATAACCTTTTCTCCAGAGACTGTAGGATTTCTTTCTTCTTCAACTCCAATATCGGGAACAATGGAACTATTACACCCATCACTAATAGTGCTTCCTTGCAGCTTATACAGAGTTCCAAACCGAACTCCCTTTAGCAACACCATTGCTCCTCGAACCATCTTGTAGGTTTCCTTTTCAAATATTGTTTTTACCCCTGCATCGTCCATTTTGCTTACAAAAATCAAATTTATGGAAAAACCTAGGATGTGCAGAACACCAGGGAGTGTTCTAATCCTTCCATCTATGAGACTCAACTTGACTTTTCCTCCTTTTATGATTCTGGTTGTCGAATCATCACCTAGGAAAACATTACCTCCATCACCCCTTTCATATTCATAGAACCACTCCCTGTGGGGAGTCATATGAAAGGATTCACCTGAGTCAACTAACCATGCCTCATGATCTGCATGTGTGCTTGAAGAAGCCAAGTACACATCCCCTCCTTCTTCCTTGGAGGTCTTTTCTTATGTAGAAGGAGCTTCTTCAGATCCCTTATTTTTCTCAATTTTGGATCTACATTGCTTCTTGTAGTGCCCTTCTTTTCCACATCTCCAACATACCTTTACAAACTTTTCGGGAGATTTAGATCTACCCTTAGACTTAGATCTCCCACTTAAGGACTTAGATCTGTTTCTTTCCTAGGGGTGTCCGCTTGCAAATAATGCGTCCGTGCTCTGTCCTTCCATGTTCTTACGTCTCATTTCCTCCGACAACAAGGATAAGACCTTCATCAAACTTCAAGGCAGTTGTATTACTACCTATGGCCACAACCAGACTATCCCACGAGTCTAGTAAAAAGAAAAATAAATTGATACACTTATCTTCATCTAAAATTTTAATCTCAAAAGATACCAACTGACTTACCACAGTATTGAAGGTGTTCAAATGCTCTGCCACCGAGTCTTCATCTCTCATTTTCAGGTTATACAACTTCTTTCTCAGGAAAATTTTATTTAATAGGGACTTAGATTGATACAACTTCTCCAACTTATCCCATAAATCTTTGGTTGTAGCTTCCTCTAACACATTCAGTAATACTAAATATGAGAGACATAGTCGGATTGTGTTGTTTTCCTTCTGATGCAACTTTTTTGAGTCATTTGTTGAAGTTCCTGTAGGTGCAGTACCTAGATCCACTGCGATCCAATGATCTATGTCCACCAACAGATCTTCCATCTTGAGCTTCCACAATTCAAAACTTTTCCTATTAAACTTCTCGATCTCCATTTTCAAACTGCTCATCATTTCTTTTCACTTGAAAAATCAATACCAAAGATCTCCCACTGTAGCAAGGCTTATCACAGTCCTGATCCAAACCCTTGACCACAAAGGCGTCCCCCTGAAGCCAACAAAGCTCTGATACCAAATGTAGATTTTAACCTTGTACAATATTTACTGCAAACAAACTTTCAGTAAAAGAACAAAAAAGATACAATGGAAAATACACACATTACACAGAGAACTTTTCCCTTGGAAACCCAAACCAGGAAAACCAACATATTCTATCTTCATTCATTGTGATACATTGTTTACAATACAATATACATATAGGAGCCAGCGACAGGGATGATTGTAAGGATGGAAATATATTTTAAAATGTAGAAACCTTGGCGAATCTTACTAACCCTTCATATGCCAACTATAAAGATTTGGCGATATTTTTGTAAAAATATTCAAATTTCTAAGGATTTTATATAAGTTTGTATAAAATTTTGGCATTTTTTTTTGTAAAATAATTTTATCCTATAGAATTTGGGCGAATCATTTTTAGAATAACGAATCTTTTTTTGGGAAAAACCATGGAAAATTATCCCATTAGCGAAATTTAGCCCCTAAAATCATCCCTGGCCAGCGACATCCAAAACCCTAACCCAATGACTTGGATTAGTTAACAACCCTAATTCCTTAACCAGAAATATAAAACCATCAGCAAAAACCATGTGCCGAAAAACCGCCCAACAATGGACACAAAAATCGAGGCAACACGAAAAATGAGGCAAAAATGTGACATGTTTCCTGATGCCCCCCTCAAACCCCCCTATACGCCTGACATAACGTAGCAGACACTAAGGATAGTCATGCAAAGAATATAACATATACCCAACATTATGGTATACAGGGACAATGATGAGAATAATGGCCATAAGTGTTGCATAAAGCACAAGGGTGATTGGTGTGCAAAAACTTAATATTCTTGGTTGAAGACTCAGGAAGAGAGACTTCCACAATGGGTATGGAGGAATCAAGTTCTCAATCTTCAACATTCTAAATTTTCTTAAGCTCAGGTAGTCTTGGACAATTGAAGGTAACGCGGCTAGTGATATCGCATATGACACATGGTGTTATGGGCCTAGATGCAGTGGTCTAGGTGGTCATGGCTTGTTTGGAAGAGTTAGTTCTTCCTTTGACTTTGACCTTGCCCCCCTTATCAACTCCTTTTCCTTTTGGCGTTGGTGGAGGTGTAGCCTACACAAGTTGAGATGGGGCCTGTGAAGGTTGAGGTGAAGGTTCTGTAGGTGTCTAGTGTGCACAAGTATAGGTGGAAAATATCGTTGTTAAATTAGTTTCCATTTTTGAAAATTAATTTAATCATTATATTATTCTTTTATTGATTATTACATTCTCTTTTTTTTCCAATTTTAATATTCTATTTAAATTTGACTAATTTTTCTACCATAATAATTATCTAAAATTACCTTAAATATTTAAAACATTGGATTTCCTACTAAATATTTAAATATTTAATAACATTTCACTATGCTCTATCATTTAAAAAGCCCTCTAAATCTATGAATAATGGATGGAGCTTTCACTCCAATCATTCAAAACATTTTCAAACTAAAACAAAGTTAAACCAATAATTTTTACTATAATTCCAATTTTTTACATATACATTGACAAATTTATTGTTTTTATATTTTATTTTTGAAATAAAACAAGTGTAAAATTGTACCATATCAACAATGAATTTTCATGTAAAAAATAATTCATTTTAAAAATAATTAAATAATTAATATGATTTAAAAGGGGTTAAAAATTTAAAAATATTAACTTTTTTTTTTTAATAAATATGTTTAGAAGTCTGTATTTAATAATAAGACACAAAATGCCCGCAGGGGTGTAGACCGATTGGCAAGTGCCGTGTAAATGGAAGGAACTATGTAAAATGAGGTCTCAAGGTCGATTCTCACCCCGATTTACTTGGAGGGCGTGCTTGCGGGCTGAAAAAAAAATAAAAATAAAAAAAATAATAAGACACAAAATATTTTATTACTTGTTATTAAAAGATAATTTAATATTGAATTATAATCACCCAACTAATAAATCCAAAGCAACTTATTTATATATATATTCAAAACTGCACAGACTTTTATTTGAACAGAGTGATCATATCTGTGGGACGTTTCCAGCGTAACTGCAAAGACTATGGCAAAGTGATCACATCTTGACTATGACCAGACGATAATATTTTATTATTATTATTTTATTCATTGAGTGCTGCAATAATTATATTAAGCGCAATATATAGTTTCTAATATTCCTTAAATGACCAGAAACTGAATTACTACTCGCTTGAAATCTAGGCCATGATCGATGTTCTTGGCCCTCGGAGTTTAATAATTTGAAAATAGATTTTCAACCTGCTTCTTTCGTCTTTGCTTTCGATTTGTGTTTTACTTTGCAAGACTCGAGGTTGACTTGTGTTGGTTTTTTTTTTCTAATTAATTAATATTTTTTTAAATGTTTTGTAAACACCACTGAAATATATGAATCTTGTATGTGAATCCTTAATACCAATACTAAAGTAGATAGAATATATATGGAAATTGCCTACATATTTTAATGTGTCACATTCACGACTTTCACACTTTGAAATATAAAATAAACCATTCATTCACTAATCCACCACACTTTTTCTATTTAATTCCATGTAAAGAAGAATCTTCTCACACTTTTTTTCTATTTAATTCCATGTGAAGAAGAATCTTCTCACACTTTTTTTTCTATTTAATTCTATGTGAAGAAGAATCTTCTCACACTTTGAAATATAAAATAAACCATTCATTCACTAATCCACCACACTTTTTCTATTTAATTCCATGTAAAGAATA
>JZKD02S1744717.1:9398-21141 GCA_000966675.3 Picea glauca | reverse complement strand
TCGTGTATCGAGGCATCATGCCCAATGACCAACAAATTGCAGTGAATAAACTTATGGGGATTGGCATAAGATCTTCAAATGATCATGGTTTCTCTACAGAGATCAAGACTCTTGGAAAAATCCACCATAGGTACATAGTTACTTTGCTGGCCTTTTGCTCCAATAATGACACTAATCTTCTGGTCTATGAATACATGCCTTACAGAAGCTTGGGGAGGGTGTTGATCTGCCACGAAGAGAGAGAATCAAAAAGAGAAATCAGATCTCTGTAAAATGCTTAGATGATACACAATAGAAGTTGGAACAAACAACATCAATCTTGCATTCCATTCAATAGCTTCCTTTTACAATGGAGATGAAACAAAAAACAGGAAATATTTCCAAAACGGAGACGCATCTCCACATAAAACGTTTCTAAAAAAAAACAGAAATCTATGCAACCCAAAACACGGAGGCGCCCAACCCCAATCTAGCTATTTTTTTATAAACTTTATTAATTAATACTTCGTCTTTAGAAACATAACATACCACTACAAAAATGATACCAACTCTATGACAAAAAATGGAACTGGAATAAAGAAGGACTGGCGAAGCTAAAATCATGGTGCACCCTGCTCCATGGGATGCCCATGTGGCCCAATTCCTCCCTGTTTGGAGTTGAAATCATCCCCTTATTCTGCCACGAGGTGAGGAAAACTTCTTTTGAGTTTGACTATTGAAATCCATCGTGCTTGTGCCAGAGTATCTCCTTGTCTTCCCACAAGATATGAAATATACTCAGTAGAACGAGTCTGGTGAATGCGCTGCTCCAAAATGGTGTCTTCTAGAAGAGGTAGTTGGAAATCCAGAATGTTATCCACCGGATGCTTCATTGGAACCACTTCTTCAAGAAGAGACAACTCAAATAACTTCATATTGTTGACGTTCATAATATCATGAATTCCCGACTGCGGAGGAAGATCTAGATGGTAGGCATTATCACCAATGCATTCCAACGTTGTGTATGGTCCATATCGCAAATGATGCAAATTATGATGTTACCCTTTGAATCTATTTTTTTCCAACTGAAGCCACACTTTATCTCTGGGTTGGAAAACCAAAGGTATAATGTGCTTATCATGTCTTTCTTTGGCGCAAGCTTGGGAAACTTGCAATGCTTATGTTACCTGTGCATGATGGTGAGCAATTCTGTGTATGTATTATTGAGTGAATGTTTGCTCGTTTTGTTGATGTACTGATCCCTCGGAAGGGAGAATCAAGGGCATCTCAGAAGGGTCCAAAGGTTGGAAACCGACATAGACTTCAAATGGGGAGTAAGCAATCAATGAATGGGAAGCCTAGTTATAACTATGTTGGATACTGTGTAGGTAGGTGTACCATTGTTTGTTCTTCGCAAAATAGGTGTGGAGATAGTGAAGTAGAACTCAATTAACCACTTCGATTTGGCTATCCGTTTGCGGATGGAATGCCATAGATAATTTGAGGTTTCAGCCAAGAAGAGATCAAAGGGTGCGCCAAAAAATGCTAAGGAAACGAGAGTCATTGTCGGAAATAATACTTTGAGGTAATACAAAGTGTGGCCAGACATTGTGAAAAAATAACTCAACAGTTTGGACAACAAAGGTAGTTTTGTGACATGGGATAAAAAGAGTCATCTTTGAGAAATGAAAAACAACAACCCAGATCGCACCATGCTTGCGAAGAGTGGTGAGGAGACCACTAATATAATCCATCGATATGGATTCCCAAGGGCAATCAGGGATTGGGAGGGGCTGGTACATACCATGTTTCCTATTAGATGGTTTAGCTTGAGAGCAGAGAGAACAAGAGCGTATGAATCTTTCTACTTGTCTAGATAAGGTTGGCCAAAAGAAATGGTGGGTGAGACTGAGTATGGCCTTTGTGGTGCCAAAATGACCCCCACATATAGATGTGTTATCACTAGAAGTCACACTTAGACTGTTGCAAGTGCAAGCCTAGTACCCATCAAAATGTGAAAGATAATTGTTTATAAAAGGTGGCAAATGGATGGAAAATTCAATAAAGAATGTCAACAACAGATAACTCCATACAATATACACCAGCAAATAAGGCCTTGAATAACTTCAGATCAGGTTTTTAAGAGATAAGGTAGGTAGGTGGAAGACTTGATAAGCAATGTGTAATATGCATATCATCTACATTAGTTAGCAATAACATACATGTAAAGAAAAAATCTCTGAGATAAGAACTTCTTAAAATCAAAGAGAAAAAATCTGATATACTTGTAAACAATATCACAATAAATCCTTCATTGCAACAAAGATACAATCAACCTGATGAATCATTCAATCAGACTATAATCAGAATAAGATAGCAAAAAGATGATAAGAAACAAGATTGATTTCCATTATCCAAGGTGTCTTAGGTCTAATCCATACAATAGGAGAAAATTCTCTGCTACATAGACAATATCAAAATATGAGTCTTCTCTCAAACCATTCGAACCCTCCTTCAATATTGCAATGCTCATATTATAGCGTAGATTTTCATTGAAAGATTTACAATTCAAGTAACAACTCCTTCATAGGATCCCTGTGCCTAAAGGTGGCGTGGATACATGTGTACAATAGAAAGACAATAGAATGCTACATTTCAGGATGATATTGGCAATGTTTGCAACATCTTCTTTATAGCTGATGATGTGTCCATTTGAGTGCATTCTCTTTAGGAAGGTGGTCTCCTAGCTCACAACCGACCTTCAAAAATTTGGTGTGCATATATCCTGACATCTGGCAACTTCTCTTCCCTCCAACACTCCAAAAAATCTTAGTTTGCAGCGCTGTGCTGTGAACTTTCTTGTAGCAGCCAGTTCACAGTGCGAGGCGCTCTAAACTTTTCTGTTGTGGCTTGTTTGATTTTACAAATTCTTAAAACATCCCAAAACTGTCTCAAGTGTCCCAAAATGTTGTAACAACTTCATAATCTTGGTACCTGACTATAAGAAAGCATCAAACTAGCTAATCATGGTTTACAAAACATAGTCATCCTCAAAAAGTTGTAAAAATGCATAAAGCATGAAATTTGACCAAAATGATGTTGGTTATGGAGGTTCAACATCTTCATTTTTTAACTCTGGAGCTTCTCCTGGTAGCAACCTTGGCCAGCATGTCTAGGTTTCTCTTGGGCAATACTTCTTTAAAGGGATGTAGTTCTGCCTTTAACTTTCTCATTTGAGCTTGATGAGATTTGTTTTGTCTGTAGAGATTTCTGAGCTGCCTATGGAGGGGCAGTAATCTTTTGGCTAAAAATATGGCCTTATCAATGGTCTCATGGTACATGCCCATCACTCCCTTAATCTTCTTCCTTGAATCCAAGTCTTCCTTTTTCAATTTATCAGCTTCAACCCTTGCTTCTTTGAGTTGCCTCTTGAGCCTCTTGAAAGTGGGAATACTTTCATGCTGAGGAGTAATGATATCAATAATTTCAATGGGCTTCTCAAGAGATTTTGATTTACCTTTCCTCTGGGCTTAAGTCTCTACTGCATCATCCTTCACAGAGAAATTTTGCTTGGTTGATACTCTAGTAAAAGGCCTCCTAGGCTTAACCTTTTCTGCAACAATGGGTGAAGGAACCACAAGCTTTCTTCCTCTCAAGCCTATGGGCTTGCTTGAAGGAGCCTCCATAGGAACGGAATTTTCCATGGGTGAATCTTCCCTATGTGAAGGTTCTGAAGGCCCTCCTACTTCTATTTCATTTGTGGATGTGTCATCTTTATCAATCATAGCACCCATTTTCTTCTTGCTAACCTCTGAATACACATTCCTCTCAAAAAGAGTAGGACTTTGTATCTTGGACCGTGGAGTGGGAGAAACATTTAACTGAAACTATGATGAAGTGAGGAATTTTTCCCAATCAATGTTTGTCTTTCTCAACTCTTCCATCACTAACATCTTAATAAGGTTAGAGTGAAAGACATTGGTGTCTACTTTCTTAGACTTGGCTTGAACTCTGTCATCCATCTTACCAATGCTTCTAAAAAGATAAAAAGGGAGGTTCATTGCTTCTTTCCCTATGAAATGTAGCAGGGCATAACCTATCTTGATGTGGTATTGGTATACCATGTTAAACCTCCCCTCATAGGTGAAATACCTCTAGATAACCTTCAACATTTTATCAAAACCTTCAAGCATGTGGCTTCTAGGTACCCGTTTGGAAAAGTTGTCCCCCTGATACTCTGGCTTAAGGAATTCCTTGGAGAAGGAAGCATTTAATGACATTTCCTTGAACCACTTTTCTCTAGTATTAGGTATCTCTGTTGCAATAGAGATGGAAAGTTATGAAACCTCAAATTCTAACATCTCCACTTTGGTTTTGTTCCCATTGAAGTTGAGTGCAAATTCTCTGGCTACCTTTGGATGCCCCCTCTGCATCTTTTGACATAAATTAATGCAACCTACCCTCTCAAAGGCTTCCCTGATCAAAGGTTCAGAGTCAAGAAGTTGCATGTCATAGGAATCTATCCTTACAATCTCCCCTCCCTTGTGATTTTTCTTATGCTGTTCACTATCCATAACTACTGCTAGAAGAAATCTTTTCTATGAGTTTTAATGACAACTAAATGTGTGAAAGCAGGGAAAATAGGAAATAGGTTATGATGACAAAAACTGTTTTCAATAGGTTGACCTTGTACAAAGCTTCATACACATCACTCTATACACATTTAGGAGACGGGGCATTCTTCAAATAGGAGGGATAAGTAAAAGTCACTGGACGTTATAATGAAAGGGAGACAATATAAATCTCTGTGAAACATTGTTTTTTCATAAATATAAATATCAGTTACAACATGATAATGTATGCGATCTTTAAACCTGGTTCAACAGATAATCAATCACATATTTCAAGTTTGATAGGGGTGCAGATTCACTCTTTCAATAATTGAATTTTTTAAAGATGCAGAAGATAAAGGTTTCAGTTGTGTTGGAATAGAGGGTTCACAACGCTCTTTTTGCAGCGCTAGAGTATCAGTTTGCAACGCTCGAGGAAATTTAATGGAACAAGTGAATTCTGAGCAGTGGGAAATATGGATGAGGTCTAAAGGTGGCCTGGTCTAGTGAGAAAGGTTCAGAACATCATGGAGTTGAGATTGAAAGCTAGAAACAAAAAAAATGGACAGTTTGCAGTGTTGATAGATAAACCAACAAAAACCCCTCTCTCAACCCTTAAACAACATGGAAACTCTCATGGAGTACCTGGTGGACCTGGGCTTGATGCTGATGTCTATGAATTTGAATAGAAATGTATGCAAGCTATCCAACCTCCAACCCTCCTCTTCAACCAATCTGCAATGCATGTCTACTAGTTCACAACACCTGATTCAAGAAGACGCAACCACCGTCCATCCTGAGCGAGTCCACAATGGCATCCTCACTCACTTAAATAATAATATTGTCCCATCTATCATTTTTGGTTACTCTTTAGATGAGATATCGTCAACTAATTCAAGTGTTTGGAAAACCCTATATGATTCCCTCCTTAAAAGCTTAAGAGTTAAAGTGTTGAGAAGTCTTATTATTTAATTATATATTAAAATAAAACACGGTAGATGTTGGCATGTGTGTTTCAAATATATATATATATATTTTTAATTAATTATATATTAAATAAAACTCCGCCGATGTTGGCATCTATGTTTCAAATATTTATATGAATTTATTGTTATTTAATTATATATTAAATAAAACACCACTCATGGTTTCCTTTGCGTTCGAAATATTTGTTAACTAAAGGCCACTTCCAACCAGATACAACGCATTTCTACTTATTACATTATTTGATTATCAATTAAAATTAAAACTCTTGATAACAATAATGTATGATAGATTATATGTGTTGTCTTGTGATTAAAATAACTCCATTTAACATTTTGAATATATATAACAATATTATATTAAATTTATATATGTGTGTGGGGGGTATTATTTTGTTTTAGAAGAGCTGTGTAATACCAAAAATACAAAGGAGGTTGTAATTTAAATTATTTTTTCAAAAAGCTAATGAATTTGTCTTTGTTTCTTTAAGTACAAACTATGTGATAAAACTTTAAAATGACATGAAAAAGTACTATTTTTCTTACTTGAGGTGGAATTCAACTTGCACAATCTCCTAAGAGTGTGATCCAACATCATCCAATTGCTTCCCTTTCTTAATGTTAATTGTAAATTTGAGGGCACCTATGTCATATTACAATGTTGTAGGCTAAAGATTTTACGAAATGAAGATTTTTTTCGGGGATATTTACCCGAAATCTGGTCAGGAATTGTTGGATTCGTAGATTTAAGTGATTATTTCTATAGAATCCGAGTGCCCTAGGAGTTTTTCAGCATGCTGAATCCATTTCTGCATTCAGAAATGAATTCTGAACAACAAAAAATAATGATTCGTGTAAATTTATATAGTCGGATTCTAGCGAAAAAATCCATTTCGTAGAACAACTAGCCAATGCCTATTACTATTTTAGATCTAGCGGATGTTGTGTTCTTGGTTGTCGTCCTATAAGACCAAGGAGTCATCACATAGGAAGGGTCATTTGATAACATGGAGTTCTCAATAGGAGTTGATATAATTTATAGAGAGAGTCAAAGGTGGGTTATTATCCTCCCAATGAGAAACTATAAAGATTGAACCTACACATTGAGTTCCCAGTGTTTCCCTATGTGAACCCCATGAATTCATCAGACTCCTTTTCCCATTCATCAAGCTCTATAATGTGCTTGGTTGTGTTGACCACACATGTCCCTATCATTATTTCCCTTTTGGACATTTTGGGAAAATTTGTCTTTCCACCTGAGCCAACATAGAGTCCAGTTCATCACACTACGATGTGCTTTTGTTATCACTCTTTCACATTTTTTTATCCCACACTTCAAATATTCAAGCTCACGTAACACACAACAACCCCATATGTATTGGTAGTGTTCCATCCCAAGATCATTGGTTACCAAAAACTAGTATGACAAAGCACCCCCTAAAGTAAGAAACCGAAACTACAACTCACAAATGCTTCGATTGTTGGTAAGGGAAATCCAAGGCTCACATCAGGCCTCACAAACACAAGCTCATTGATCGGGCACCGAATAACAATTACCATGGGCAACCAATATTCCATCAAACTAGAGACCAAATACACCAAAGAATAGAGACCACATACTCAAGATCTGAACACCAAATACATTAAGGAGAAAGGATATACCATATTCACGGAAGCTCATTAACCGACATTTCAATTTGAAACCATTATAGTTGTTGATTTTAAGAGAATTGAAACTAGCTATTGTTGACCCTAACAAAGCTCCTAGGAAAAACTAACTATGTTTCCTTCTCAATTACCAACGATAAAAAAAATGAAGTCATAATCTATGTTTAAGACCAACAAATCATGTAATTCCCAAGGCATAGGTCGTCGAAATCCACATTCATTCTTAGACTCTTCCATTGTACACTTCATTAAGGCTCACATCTATGAGATATGAAAATAATATGTAGGAATTCCTATATAATAACTCACCATTCCATCATCATTGCATGGAGGGACAAGTATTGGGTGAATGAGATTGCATCATGAGATACATAAATATTAAGATTCCATCATCCCTCCATTTGCATAGAGGGACAAGTATTGGGTGAATCAGATTGGATCATGAGATACATCTTTATTAAGGTTGGGGGAGAAGTGACCCCCATTTACCTCAAAAAAACCTTCTTCTAATTGAGCTCCATGCTTCGCTCACACATTAGCGAGTTTATTTTTCCCACAAAGAACTTGATTCAAATTATCAATCACCTCAAATTCTTGAGCGACTTGAAGAATCCTTTGTACAAGAAAACATATCTTGAAGTTCTTTAGAGGGAAATTGAGATGGAGGGAGAAGATAACAATTGATAAGTCGCTCACTATATAAACTCTACAAACCCCCTTAAAAAATGGAAAGACCTTGAAATAAAGTTAATGGTTCAACCTCATTGTTGTTTGAGATAATTAGATTAATATATATTTTTTATAATGTTTATGTTTATATATAACTCAATATTGCAATTAATAAGGCACAAAGGTGTTTGAGAATTGAACACAGAGATAAAGAGAGGAGCATCACATTTGTTCTAAAAGGAAACCCATATATAACAATAAAAACCCATAAAATATAAGAGATCATAATAGGTTCCATACTTTATTCAATTAGCCAAAGGCCTCTTTCATAGTTTTACAAAGGGCACATGAGCTAACTACCCAAAATAAAGAATCAATAAACTAAATACACACATCTCAAAAGATGAAAGAAAACGATAAATAATGCAATTGCATGTAGCTTGAAGGCTGAAAGAAATGCTAAAGAATGCAATGCACACAATTCAAGGGCTAAAAGATGCAACTACTCTAGCAAACTCTGCTATTGTTATTGAGGTATGCATTATCAATAGGGGGTGTTCCTTCTTGGAGGGGCATACTCACTAAGGATGCACCCATGTTATGTATCAGTTCCTCTCGATTCAGATCAAAAGCATCCCCACTTTCCTCTGAGTTTAGGAATGGATCTAGGGAGAGGAAAATGATTGGTTGAAACATCTGTCCATGCTAAGTAGTGTACTGTAGGAAACAATGATATTGTAGGGAGAGTGACGCTATTATCAGATTCTCTAGTTATGAAGATCTACTCATGTTGCAACAATGTTTACCCTATGAGTGAAATGTTGTGCTACAATAATGATATTGTAGTTTTGTAGAGAGAGATCTTGCCAAGTGAGAAACTTCATTCCATAAATGAAGTGGAACACCGAGGGAGATGGACTAAGATATATGCACATCAGAGATAGCTGCACCATTATGTTGAAGAAAATATGGATGTTGGTGAAGTGTATAGAAGTTGATGATGTGTGTGTGATTTATATTTTTGGATTATCTACATTTTCATTGAGAGGAGAATATAGAATTGGAGTAGTCGGACTTACTTCCTCTTATGTGGAAGCAATGAGTAACTGAAAAAGGAACCAAATGTGTTTACTTAAGTGTAGAAGGGAAAGTGGCATGCGAAAGCAATATGAAAGAGAATATTTACCATGCTATGAGGTCAAGAAATACTCCTGCTCGTCTAGACAAGTATGAGTGAGAAAAACTATATAAGGATGATTAGAAATAATGCACCATGCCTCCTACAAAGAACCTTGGAGATTCATGGTATTAGGTTCATGGATGCCCTAATGAGAAAGAATCTGAATTAGGCAGTGTGTAGCTTGTCTTGATTGGTGTGGAATGGATCTAGTCTACGTGTGAGAGTCCATTGGAGCGGTAATGGTGTTATGGACTAATGTCGGTGGAATAAAATGAGAATGTGCATAACCATTGTTGTGCTACAATGAGGTATCCCACTATTACTTCAGAAGGTGCACATGACATGCTACAAAAGGTAATTGAGTTGTTTCTTCCAGGTTGTAAAAAACAAGCAAACTCCAAAAATAATAGCTCATAATTCATATGGGATACATTGTAGATGCCAATGGAGCACCAATGTGGATGTAAAGAAAGACTTGTGGAGTATAAAGATGAAGAGAAAATGTATGTTTGAGATAGTGTTTCACTAAAGGGTGTAGAATGGAGCTTGGAAGAACTGTAGATACAATCAGAGGGGTAGTGTGTATGTAGGAAATATTTGATTGAGTGGACATATCAATAAAATTTTGTGGCTAAGGAGTTGTTGTTGATGCAGAAAGAAGAGTTGTACTACTATTGATATTCTTGGAGTTCTGAAGGCTCAGAAGAGGTGGTTTGTAATGAGGTAAAACAAGTAGCTAATGAGAGACAATGGCCGGAGTAACTATTGTGTATAAGATTGTAGTTGCAGGGTGATTGTGTTGGTAAATCCCACTATTTGGTACCAAAGAATTGCACGATAAAGAATCTAGTATAGATGATGTAGATCTTATTATTACAGTCATTGAGAGCACTAGGAGAAGGAGAGTGTGAGGTAGAAAGAAGGAGAGTGAGGAAAATGAGAGCCAATGGGTGTAGAGGTAATCTAAGAGTCATGAAAATGTGTTGGGGTGGAAGGATGATGACGATAATGTACCAAATAATGACTTTGGAAGAGGGATGGAGTGATTGGATGTGTTGTGTGGATGTGAGTTAAAACAGAGAGAGAAAGACATTTATTTAAGCTAACTTGCTAAGTTACGACATGGAGTAGAGGTATTGCAACAATGGTGACTTCATAGGTTTTTCCATTTTTAATAAGGTGATAACTATTGTAAAGGGCATTGTATAAGGTGTTTTAGTGTTATTGATATGGGATGCCCAAGAGTAAATTAGAACAATCAACATGTCTCATAAAGATCCTATGGCAAAGGTGACTACACATTGTTTATTAATGAGTATATGAGGGTCTTATTTTTGTACCCAGCCCAACTGACAAGGAGAGAAGTGTGCGGTAGTGGGAAAGAGAAGATACTTGAAAAAATTATGGGAAATAAGGTTATTTTGGCTTTCATTGTTGAGGATCATGGTGGGAAGTTCATCTTTGATATGAGAATTGTGAGTAAAAATGAGTGTTGGGTATTTGTTATATTCTTTGCATGACTAGACCTCCAAGTTGCGTCAGAGGCACATGGGTTTGGGGGCAGTGCCCTTGTTTTTTTTTTTTTTGGCATTTTTGTGTCCATTTTTAGTGGTTTTTCGGCACATGGTTATAGTAGATGGTTTTCTAATTTCGATTTAGGAATTAGGGTTTTTGACTAATTCAGGTCAATTGATTAGGGGTTTTGGATGCCTCAGGATGCTAAATATATATTGTATTGTTAACAATGAAGATATATGATGAATAAAAGTTGTTGGTTTTCCCGATTTGGATTTCCATGTGTGTGTGCCATTGTAAATAACTCATTTACAATAATTCATAATAACTCAAAATAACTCATTTTAAAAATAATTCATAAATTAAATATGATTTAAAAAAAATTGAAAATATTAACTTTTATTTTAAAAATCTATATTTTTATAATAATTAATTTTAAAAATATATAAATATTATATTGATATTAATATATGAAAAAAATAAAATTGAAAAATATTCACACACACACACACACACACACACACATATATAATAATCACATATTTTATTACTTATTTTCAAAAATAATTTTAAATTTATTTAAAATTAAGATATACTCGCACATTTATAAATACAAACTTATTTTTAAGATATGCTCACACATCTAATAAACCCAAGGAAACTTTATATATATATATATATATATGATGATGATGATGATGATTAACATACACTAAGACTGAATTGGTCTATCGGACCTTAGGAGGGTAAGAGATTACTTGTGATTCTTTAGAATTTTGTTTCTGTGCTCGAAAAGCATTAAGAGAAGATTTCCAAGATCACCATACTTTTGTTGATTTAAGAGCTTAGGAAGGTTGGTAATGTGATAAATATTTTGAAAATGAGATCTAATATGGGTATAGGCTAGACAATCTAAGATAAAGTGCTTTTCATTTTCAACCTTCTTAGTGTCACAAAGGTGACACACCTTCTGATCCTATGGCGTTTTAAGAATTGACCAACGCCTAGTTTCACTATGGAGCTTGTGAGAATTTGTACTTATCTTAGCAATGCTTATTTTTTTCTTTACACTTGGCAAAACATATAGATAACTTTGATCTTCTAGATTAGGGTTGATTACATCTTTATCATACCTTAAT
>JZKD02S1744706.1:42677-58081 GCA_000966675.3 Picea glauca | reverse complement strand
TGGTTTCTTGTGGAAAGTCTTGCCCTAAAAGGCAAGGGTTTTCCTTAATCCCTTTTTGGTTGTGTGTAGCCATTCTAGCAAGCAAAGCTTGCTGATTTTGCAGGTATATCAGATCCGGTTGAGAGGCTTTTGGCTGCCCAAAGGAGAAGCACACAACGCTAGAAGGCCCTTTTGGGGTTTGGTAGCTATCTCTCAACCTTACCTTGCTATCTCTAGTGGACCCTAATACTCTTGCATTATTTGTATTCTAGATTCAAGATCCACATACAGTTTTCTTCTAGATTTTGTCTCTGCTATCAATGTTCCATCTTCAAGTCTTATCATAGATCAGTGTTTTACATTTTGCATCTTGTTTTCTCTGGAGCAGGTAGCTACCCAAGCCAAAGTATTGTTGGCAGAGCATTTTGGTGTCAAAAGAGCAAACACTTATTCCCAACAATTGCTTGAGCAGGATGGGCAAGAATGGTGGCTACAATTTAATCTTGGCTATTCCAAATTTGAGGATCTTCACAGATGTCCCAATTCATGCTGCCAGCTTCGTAAGACTCCCCGGGAATTTTGGGATTGGTCTTCTCTTCAAAATTCCTTCTTACTTTTCTTTGATGACGCGGCTAAAGGTAATCCTGGGGAGGCATGTGCAGAAGGGGTTATTCTCAGTCCGGGGAAATTATCGAATCAACCTATGAATGGAGTCTCGACACACTTACTAATAATAGGGCGGAAGCCTATGCCCTATTTTAGGGACTCATGGTAGCTACGAGTTTGTAGATTAAGCAGATTAAAGTCCTAGGTGACTCTCGATTTATCATTACACATATGGTTTCAGGAAGCTCTCCCTTTGACATTCACCTCACAGCCATCATTGCCAGGATTAGAATGCTTTGTAAGAAGTTTGAATCTATGGAGTGGTTTCACATTCTCCATAAATTTAATGGACTAGCATACGAAAGGGCCAATAGAGCTTCTCAGCACCTGGCAGGAGTTCTATTCAACAATTCATCACGGTATGATCATGCCATTCCTTGACTTCATGGGTTTCTCTCCCCTCGTTCCATATAATTACAAAAATCAAAATGGGGGGGGTTCTTTATAATATCTTGGAATTATGAACATGTGCCCTTCAACACGTCACCCCCATCATTGTTACAAATGGAGACTCACATCAAGATCTCGGCCTTCATTGCCAAGTCAGCACACATACAGTCTGTGGTTATTTCTTGCATGGCCCATCTTCCCAGGATGGCATATGATTGCGACGAAGGTGGTTTGTGACACAGTGGTGGGATATTTTTCCCTTCTCCCTCGCTCATGGATATTCACAGTTCTGGTTGACTGCTCGATCCTTTGTCTCAGCGGTCTGTTTTCCCTTGGGCCTCCTCTCCTGGCAGGCTAGGTTTTAACTTTTTTCAATTTGCGCTCAGGGGTGCTGGTTTCTGAGGCTTCAACCCCCTTTGAGGCTCTCTGTGGTTTACAAATCTCCCTCCGGTCAGTCCAATTGGTGTTTGGCTCCACTACCATGGATTCTAGGGAACTATTGGAATTCCATCTCTCGCTAAAGCATCTGGAAGCTTCAATCACAGCTCTGTCAACCTCCTTTCGTCAGCACAAGAAAGCATCTAGCAAGCAAGAGACTAGTAGATAGTTTAAATATGACATGATCATGGAAATTCTTCGCCAGCAAAGCCAGTGACTAGGAGTGTTGGAAGCAGCTCTCGCTGTCATTTGTCGGGACCATGGAAAGCCACCTATTGCCAAGGCTACAGCTTCTGTGTCTTCTCTGCCACCTGGCCCCTCATGGCTTCAGCTTCAATTGGCCCCTCCTGGCAGCTCCGTCGACCATCGGCAGTCTGAAGGTATGAAGAATTTCATGGTGCAACACAGAGGAAGCCTCTCAACAACAGTACTTCTGTCAAACTCTTGCTAGTTCTTGAAATCTTACTCTCAGTATGGCTTATGCAGTCTCTTAATGTTAATTATAGCTTATGTACCTTCTTATGTTACTTATGAACAGTGTGTTCAGAACTCTCTAGTTTTTTGTATCTTTTTGAAGGCCATTGGCTTTGGGCAGTTATAGTAAATCTGTATGTAATTTCTGTCCATCCCTCTAATGGCAGGCAGCCTTCTCTGTAATACCTCACTGTGAGCTTCGGCTACAGTTTTTTTTATTAATAAAATTTCCCAGTGTTTGTGAAAAAAAAGAAAAAGATTATTGTAACTCTTTGTTCCATGTCGTAACTCTTTTTTCCATGAAGTAATCTATGATGTATTTCTCAAAAAAATAGAAACACTAAAATCAGAATTAAAAAAAACGCTAACAGATGCTAAAATAAATAAGAAAAAAAGCAAGAGAGAGACAGTTTGACCAAAAATACATGTGGTTTGGAGATTAGTGCTGAGCCTTCTTAATACCTCTGCTGAGTCTTCTTCATCCCAGCTGTCAATTAGACTTTCAAGAACATAAGGGGCATCGAGCATATCCTGAGAATATTCTCCCAACATCCAAACCAGTGCAGCTTTAGCCTTGGGTTCTGGAACATTTCTGCTGCTAACGTTCCCAACAACTGCAATACAGTCATGACTCCACTGCGGATACTTCCTTAGAAGGTCTTTCACAAGAACCTACATTTAAGGTCAAACAAGAATTCAAAAATGATGTCAAATGAAACCACTTTTAAATTACCACACAGGCTATCCTGAGGAGAGCTATCAAAGTACTTGAATTTTACAAAATCTTTAGGATATTTCTTGTGTGCGACAAACATAACAGTGCTCTGACATAAAGTACTGAATAGAACAAACCATAATGCTGCCTACTGACCAGAGTTTCTGCAGTGATATAATCCTTTTCCATCTCTAGGAACTGAAGAAGGCGGTCAACAATAGCATTGACATCATACTGCTGCAATGCAATTTTTCCAACAGCTCGGACAGACTCTCTTGCAATGGCCACGTCAACATTTGCAGCATATTCACTGAGTTCCGTCACTAAAAATCAAGCAAACAATTTAGAGCAGCCCCACAATTAAAGAGAAAAAGAATCAATGTAGAGATTTTAGGTGAACTTGAAGCTACAATTCTATTTACAACAGTCGAGTCATTACCAATATCATATGTATTACTCTCATTTGCCACAGCTGTAAGCATCTCAAGCTTCAATTTCTTCACATATGAAGGGTCACTGTAGCGACAATAAAAATGCTTATAATCTGATGAAAACAGTATTGGAGCACGTGTCACCAAGAGATGTAGATGGCTCAAGACTGCATATGACTGTTCTGAGCTTCCTGAACTCACCAAAGTGAGCAAAGGAGCCTTGATTCGTTCATATACCTTGATAAGGAAAAACACAGTCAGTATATGCATCACAAAACACCCAAATATTATTCATCTCTCGCTTATTTGTAGCAGCACCATCCAAATAAAAAATTACAACTCAATGAGATCTGCTAGGTTATAGTAAGGCAGAAAAGAGAGTTTAACATAAAAATATCAAGAAGAAATGGAAATAGTACTCCTTGCATTGGATGAAAGCAAGAATGATGTAATGATACTTATTAATATAGTTACTAAGAAATTCTATACATCTGTTAGTGCCAACAAAAGTTGTGTACACCGTGATTGCCTTTGAAGATTGTAAGACTCCTGCCCAATCTGCATCTGAATATCCGTTAAACCTGAAATTTCCATTCTTTTTCAAAAGCAATTCCAAAATCCAAAGTACCTTTGTGATATATATATCAGCAAACTCTTTGTTGCATTGGAATGCACCATCCTGGGATAATTCAAAAATCTTGACAACATACCAACCAGAAAATTTTATATCTGRTATGGTTGTTGTAAGATAAATCAAACTCCCTAAAAGTTGACAATACATTKTTGCATCTACAACTTCTGTTTTATCACTTTTAGAAAGTTTCATTTCTATCTTCATTGGTGTCTCGCTGGGATTGCAATTTTCCATTTTGAACATGTTAAGCAACTTTGATGCATTACTTTTCTTGTGATACAGATATTTTGTCTTTTTACTGCCAAACTTTTGTTCCTTAACAATAATGTAATAAAGCTTTGCAAAGGTTACCTTTTTCTTCATCAATCAACCTGGCATTGTTACCTGTGATTGTCAAGTCATCAACATAAGCTACCAACATTTGCTTTAATATCAAAATTGGGATCTGAATTACTTCTTTTAAAATTGTTGTATCTGAGATATTAATCATTCTTTTCATACCATGTTTGAGGGACTTGCATCAAAGTATACAATACTTTCACCAGCCTGCATACTAACATTTCCTTTCCTTTGACAAAAGCTTGTGGCTGCTCCATATAAACTTCCTCTTGCAAATATACATTCAGAACACACCTTTAACATCCATTTGGTAGGCTAGCCACCCGAACTGTGCTGTAATGACCCACAATAATCTTATAGCAATCTACTTCGCTATGGGATAAAAAGTCTCTTCATAGTATATAGCTTCTTGTGTGAATCCTTTTGTGCTAAGCCTGACTTTGTAGTTGTACATATCCATTGAACCCTCTGTCTTGAACTTCATTCAATACACTCGTGCACAACCTATTGGCCTTTCATCTGATGCCAACTCTACTAACTTTCAAATCTTATTTTTCATCCACAACCATATATCTCTATCCACACCCACCTTTAATTAGCCTCTTCAAAGAAGTAGGATCATGAGAATTAGCCACTAAACTCGTCAAAGCAAGATTGACTTGATAAGGTGATATGGACCTTGTTCTGACCTCTTAATGATGCATCTCATTTGACTTCACATTTGGAATTGTTTTACAAAACCACTTGTTAGGATATTTAGACACTTAGGAATTAGTTAAGATCAACTTGGTCTAATGTATCTTTAAATAAAAGTGTGTTAATTTAGTATGCATTCGTATGCATTTGTAGTTATGTAATCTAACGGTCGCGATATGTTCTAGACATAAAGTGATCCGACGGTTCATATTCTCCTCGATACCAACAGCTATATTGATTCCTGGCTTAACACCTAATTGGTCCATGATCTTTATTTAAAGAGAAAGGAGGGTCATTTGTTGAAGATCAATTGTGAGAAACTCTTCTATACGATTTTTATTTGCATTAATATATTGCCTCAAGTGCCCGCATTGGTTGCGATCATGCATTGTTTCCCTCTTTGAGGGATTTAACCACGTAATACACTGTTGTACTAATCTTTGATCTGGTTGTGTGAGCAATTTCTTAAGGTGTTCATACTATGTGGAAATACACTGTTTTGTCGAACATGGTATAACAGCCTGTATGATGACCCACTCCCATTGTTGATCGAGATCCTCAACCTGTGTCGCTAGAAGCATCAAAATATTTTTGGGTTCTGCTATCTCTGTGCATTTATGAGTTGAGTGGACTATTCTGTTAGCTTTTATAGCTCAGGAGGTACTCCGCATGTTTGTCTTGTATGCGGAAGTAACCTTATATTTGCACTATTAGACACTTGACTTTGTAATGGGTTTTTATAAGTTTTGATAAAGTGGTTCTTTTATTAAAGTGACTTTTTAATAAAGTGTACCTTCTAATATTAAAGTGACTTTATTTCATAAAGTGCACTTACGTTAGAAAGTGAAATTGTACTTTAATATTTTAAGTGATTTATTTTGGATTTAGGGATGGGGAAGGTGAAAAGACACCTGGAAGGTGAAAGGTCATTTTCGAATTATAAGAGAATGCATTGGATAGTGTGCAAGACACAACAATGAGAAGAAGAGATTGAGAGATTTTCGAGAGAGCTTGAGAGAGGAAAGGGCAATAAGCTAGGCGCATTTCCCAAGAGAGCTTGGGCACATTTCCCAAGGAAATTTTCTGTTTTGAAGTAGTTGATATTTATTGTTGTGTGGGAGGTAGGACACGGTTTTCAAGGCAGTTTGTGGGCACGAAAATCGAGGTTGTTTTGAGCATTCCTTGTTGCGGAAAGAAGTTGTACAGATCATGTCGTACAGCAGATTTTGGGCACAGATTTCGTGGAGTTATTTTCTGGGTGGGTCATACAGCAGTACGGATTTGGCAGGTTTTCCAAGGCAGAAAGTTTGGAGGGACTGTTTGGGTGTTGAAAGTGGTTTTCTCTTGGTTTTAAATGTAATCTTGCTGTTGATATAACTTTCCTGAAGCTAATAAAATCTCTCTCTCTTTGGGTTTCCCCACATTGGGGTTTTCCTGGCTGGTTGCCTAAATTTCTAAGTTTTACTTGGATTTGTAATTGTTGTTCAATGTGTTTATTCCGCTGCAAAAGTGCTTGGCAATGTGTATTTCTGCGCATAATATTTTCTGAATGTGGGTTTATACATTACAGAGTTCATAGATGACAAATATCTCTAGGTTGCTAAGTGTATGACAGAATTTAGTGCATGCTGATTTTATCATTAAATTTCTACATATTCCACTGCATTCAGTTGGAAACGCTTTTCGTTTCACCCAAAAAGGTTTTTGTTTGCCCAAGATACAACTATTTTTCTCAGATCTGAAAGCATAAACTTTAAAGTTTCATCACGTCTTTTAAAAAAAATACTAAGTTAATATTTTGGTTTTTTTGTTTATATTCCTAGTTTTCTACTCTTTATGGTCTACGTATGCTATTTTTCGTCCACTCTATGCAATCCCGGAATATCAGAAACAAAGCGGAAAGTGTTTTCTTTTCTACGTATGTTCTTTGCTCTACACTTCATGTGAACTCAACAAATCAGAAACAGAGACAAAACTTGCATTGTTGGGCTAGCTAACCGAGATCTAACCCCATTCTTATTAAGTTTCGAATTTTCTTTTTGAAATCTCGCTTGTTTTTGTGTGCGGTCGTGTTGAAGATTTTTGCAAGCAAAAAAAAGGGTTTTGGGGGTAAGCATGCACTTCAAGACAAATAGTAAAAAAAACAAAGCCCCCCTCCTGTTAGGATATTTAGACACTTAGGAGTTAGTTAAGATCTACTTGGTCTAATGTGTCATTGGGTAAAAGTGTGTTTCTTAGTGTGTTTCTTTAGTATGCATTAGTATGCATTTGTAGTTAGGAAGTCTGATGGTCATGATATGTTCTCGACATAGAGTGATCCGACGGTTCATATTCTCCTCGATCTTAACGGCTACATGGGTCCATGGCTTAACACCCGATTAGTCCATGATCTCTATTTAAAGAGCATGGACGGTCATTTGCCGATGATCGATTGTGAGAAACTCTCTTGTAAAATCTCTATGTAATATTTTTCTTTTGCATTAATAAATTGCTCCGAGTGGCCGCATTGGTTGGGACCGTGGATGTTTCCCTGTAGGGGTTTTACCACGTCAAAATATCGGTGTGTTGATCTTTGATCTGGTTGTTTGAGTGGTTATTGAAGGTGTTTGTCCTCTGTTGGGATACCTTTGTTGTCGAACATGGTATTAGAGCCTGTTTAAAGACCCGCTCTCGTTGTAGATCAAGATCATGAAGCCAAATTGTCTCATCTCTGGTTTCTTCCATTTCCATACATTTTTGGGCTGAGAGGATTGTTCCATTGCGTCTAGAGTGCTCGTTTCAGTCGGGAACACTTTTCGTTTCACTCGAAAAAGGTTTTTGTTTGCCCAAGATACAGCCATTTCAGTCAGATATGGAGGTATAAAGCCTGAATACGCCATTTTTTTAAATTTTTGCAGAGTATTATTTCGGTCTTTTGTTTTTTGTTTCCAGGTTGCTACTCCTTTGGATCTATGTATGCTCTTTGCCCTGCACCCTGTGCGATCTCGGCAAATCAAAAACAGATCGGAAAGGGTGCATTTTCTAGGTAATCTAACCGAGATCTAACCCTTGTTGTCATCGAGAAGCGAAAATGTTTTCTTGTGTGAAAAGAGTTTTTTATGAGCACGCTCTCCAAGGTCATCTTCCACAACAACAACACCCCCAATCCTCCTTCTAAACAATACAATATGTTTTGCTCGCTCACTTGGTTAAAAGTTGCCTTATTAAGTAAGAGGTCTTGAGTTCAAGTCTCTTTTTGTTACTTTTTTTGAAAAAGTTCATGCATCCATTGTAAAGTGTATTTCACTTCAAGTATAAAAGTGAACCACTATAAGTAGCTTTAATATTTTATTTTAAAGTTATTTATTTTATATGCAACTTTCTTTTATAAAGTAACTTCATTGTAAAAGTGATATTCGCTTCTTTTTATAAAAGTGGGTCACTTCATAAAGCAACTTATTTGTGAAAGTGAGGTTATTTGGAGAGGTATCACCACATGGACCAACTTCTACTTGCCACGTGGCTCTTTGGTTACCGTTTATGTTTTTTTTTCAAAAGGGCATAACTTTCACATCCGAAGTCTATTTTCAGTGCCGTTTTTTTTAAAACGGCCTAATTTTTCGAGATCTTTCCATCCAGATCATCAGTTTCAATTTTTAAATCCATATTATCAACACATTTAATCTGGTTTTTTCAAGTGATTTTTTGCTTACCAACACCAACTACTTCCAATGAAAACCTCAGATGGAGGATTTATTAAGAAGTAAAGGCATGTACCGGATTACCGTGGGAAAGGAAAAAGAACCCACTAATGATGAAAAGAAAGTCAAATGGGCTAATACGAATGACGAAGCACGTGGACTAATCGAAATGTCCATCTCTCTTGATTTAAGGTTCCTCCTTCAAGAAATTGATGACCCCGATGAAGCTTGGGAAAAGCTTGAATCTGTGTTTGGTAAACATAATATTATTTGAGCACATCGGTTAGAAAATCAGATATTGACTTTAAGTCCAAATGATTTTTCTTGCTTTGAAGACTATCTATCTAAGTTTAAAACACTTAAAATTTTATGTGAAAAGTGTAACATAAAGTTGGAGGAAGAGTGTTGCATCTATATGATTCTTTCTAAGCTAGGTAGTGCATATTTTGTGTTTGTATCTACCTTTTATGCCATGAGAGAGGCTCTAGGGAAAGCTTATCAAAAACCCACTCTTGAGTCCTATTGTGATGCTTTGATTAGAGAGCAAAATAAGCTTGTACAACTTGGAGTGATCAGCACTGCAGGTACCTCCAACAAAGCCTTAGTAGCCCAGCAAAAAGATAAACCCAAGAATCCCAAGAAGCAACATCCTCGCCACAACAAAAAGAAAAACAAGGGTCCCAAACCCACTCAGACAGCTTTAGCTCCTAATGGTGACAAAGGAGCAAAATCTAAAAATAAGAGGACTGGCATACATTGCAACTTTTGTGGGAAAGATGGTCATGATGAGTCCAAATGTTTCAAGAAGATGGCATCTTTAGAAGCAGCGATGAAGAAGCACAACATCAGTATTGATTCTACTTCTTCTCATGGACATGCACTTTCTGCTTTTGGTTTCTCCTTCAATGCAACTTCTACTTCTTCTTTTGATGAGTGGCTTATTGATTCTGGAGCATCTTATCATATGGCTAAGGAGAAAGCCATATTTTCTGCTCTAAATGAATGTAACACCAAGAAAATATTTGTTGGTGATGATAGATCTCTTAGTGTTGTAGGATCTGGAACAGTTCAGGTAGATAATGGTCATTTCAATGATGTATTATATGTTCCAAGTCTTTCCTGTAACCTTCTATCAGTATATCAAATCACTCATTCAGGTGAAGGTAAAACGTAGAGTTTTCACCTCACCAAGTTGTAATCAAGGATCTAAAAGATCCTCAGCATGTTCTTGCAACTGGAATTGTTGATGATATTACCAGGTTGTATAAGTTTGACAACTTTGGGTCATCATCGTTTCCATCAGTTTTTGTTGCTCATAGCGATAACTTGAGCAAACTTTGGCATGGGCGGTTTGGTCATCTAAACTATCGCTCATTACAGCAGCTATGTAATCAATAGATGGTGACTCGTCTTCCTCTTGTTTCATGCAGAGATGGTGTTTGTGTTGGTTGTGTTCTCGGCAAACATCATTGGAACAGTTTTGACAAATGTGCCACTTGGCATGCCTTGGGCCTGTTGTCGTCCTTATACACACCTGGGAGACGTGGAAGAAATCTTCAATCCACTCGGTGTGTCCTTGGGGGCAAGTGAGAGTTAAGGTGTTGTCACCTAATCCTCAACTCCTCTGTCTAGGCTAACTCCTAGCGAAGCCAAGGGGGGGTAGTCCCTAACAAATATACTAAGACTTGAACTAAACTAAGTACAAGAAATAAATCTAAGAGTTTAATCTTTCAACAATCAACCATAAATTGATAATACACAAACCAATTATTCACCACGATATAAACATTAAGCATGTACTTGCATAAAGGATACTTAGACACAGTTGTTAGATGCAAGTAAAATCAAATTGCTTCAAGTAAATAACTGAAAAGTAAATGAAGCATATGGCTTTGCAGAGTGTGTAATATGAGACCAGTGCCTTAAAGGTAATCGTGGGCAATGTAGTTCGTGTATTTTATTAAGGTAAATTGATGTTGAGTTGATGAGAGTGTTTCGCCTCCTTGGAGGTTAGCTCTTTGTTTGGAAACTTGCGGAGAGTTTACCGAAACCCAATGGTCTCACCAGTAAACTCACTCAAAGTGTTGGATGTCCAAAATGGGTGGGAAGCCAAGTCCCGAGAGGGCTCACCTTACTTCGCAGGTCACTTTAAGGCATTTTCTCGTGCATTAAGCTAACTACTTTAGAGATTTCCCTTATTAATCTATTACCACTGACCAGCTCAGCGTGTATGAACTTACTCCTAGCAGATCGAGACTAGCTCGCAATTGGAAGGGTCAGGAACTGCACTGAGAGCTGAGGGGAAATGTTTATTTTAAACAAGAAATAAAATTGCGGAAATTGAAATGTTGTCTAATTACTAATCTGCACTGACCAGGCGTCTTGCGAGGAGCTGAGGGGATTGTTTATTTGCCAACTTTGAAATTGCAAGACTGAAAAGCAAACTAAACTAACAATTAAAAAATTCTTTGCCGAAATAAAACTAATCTATGTGTTATGGTTAGGTTGATTGATTGATTCCTTTAACTTATGTTGAAACAAAGAAATGCAAGAAACCAAAAGTAAACACACCACCACACCACCAATCCCCCTAAAGGGGAAGACGAAACTAGGCACTATGAGACCCGTTTTTATTGCTTTCTATTACAATGATCTCTTCTCTGTAAGAGATTTGAATATTCCTTATAGAATGGATCAAGGAAAGAAACTAAAGCCTAAAACAAACGCTCTACTTTTTATTAGGTGACTTGTGATCTTGAGCAAAAAGATCATCAAGTGATACAAGGTTTCTTTGAAGAGAAAAAGTTGAAAGCTGGATCTTGAGGCTTGAAAGAGCTTTGAATTGGTCCAAATCAGCTAGAACTTCTCCTTTCTTTTGTAGTGACCTATTTAAAATCAGCAAACGAAGAGGATTATAGACTAACACAAATCAATCTAAATAAATACAAAAGGAAAAACTTCCAATCTTTAGAAGTCTTGCAAATTTTATTAAGTAAAAGAAGGTGTTTTTTTTTAGGGATTTCATGGTTTTTTGAAGAGGCTGAAGGGCTCCCGATTGCTTGAATGCTCCAAACTTGTCCAAATTGGACAAGGTTTCTCCTTGACTATCCGACAACTTGCAAAAACAGCAAGAAGAATACCCCACAAGATGCCCAAATGTGACTTTGGAACAGCTTAAGGGGTAGATCAAAATTGCTTGAAAAATTCAAACAAATAACTTAAACTAATTAGTAAATAAAACAACAATGAAACTTTGAAATTTTCTGAGTTTAAAATGTTGTTTTAGGACAGCAAAGAAGACACTTTTAAATTTGTCAAATTTCACAATGAAGAATCTTACAGAAAGCAACCCCTTACCAGCTTCAGATATGAGAAATTATTAAAAAGGGGATACTTTCACTAGATCTAGTCTTTTGATAAAAATTTGGCTTTTCCTAGATCTAGAAGCCTTGCATGCAAATCAAATAAGTTTAACTTTTAAATTTTATATCAAATCTAGTCACATGCAAGTATATCAAAAAAAAATAAAGGGTAAATAGATATAATTTATGAATGGAAGACACTTCACTTGAGCTTGGAATTCCTCTTGGGCAATGGTGTCGCTTTGGTGAGGTAACTAAAAAAATTGTCCTTTAGATTTCTTGAAGAAAGGGTAGATGCAATGAGCTCCACCAATCCTCCAAGTTGTTGAGATCCTGAAAAGCTTCACAACACTTATACAAACTATCAAATAATTGGTGCTACCTACAACGGAAACTTCATGGCAAGATTAGTTATAGCAAACACACCATGCACATATAATCTTCAAATATAAGCAAGCAAGCTTAATGATTCTATCCAAAGAAGAAACAATGATTTTCCAATGGTCAATTTTCAACAATGTAAAGAAGGAACCAAGTGAAACTACATCACCTCAAGCACATAGCAATTTGACAATCCACAAAATAGTCACCATACCAATTAGTAGACCTCCAAAGCCTTTCGATTTTATTCCAAGTATAAAGATAGATCACTGTTACAATAGCAAGTATGCAATCCCAAGCTTCCACTAGCTTACAAGAGGGAGATCGCCCTTGCTTTATACAAATTCGGGTGAAGATCCCAAGAGAGGTGTGCATGCCAAGTGTGAGGGGCGCATATCTTAGATGAGGACAAGTGGAAGAGGAGGAGGGGCGAGTTGTAGCCCTCTCCTCACGCCAAGTAACAAGCAGGCTGCCACTTTGCAGCAATTAGGTGAAGAGGGGCGAGTTGTAGATTTGGAGAAGGATACCCTTTGGAGAATGCGCCACCTCCTCTTTGAGCACATGTTTAAATCCATTACACATGCCACAATCAAAGCCTTTGACCAATAAGATTTGATCCCTTGCTACCACCTTGCCTTTTGGAGTTTTATTTGGTCTCCAACATGTCCCCACATGTTTTCTTGATTTTTTGTCTTTTCTAAACTTTTTGATTTATTTTGACCTTTTTTGGGTTTTTTGAGCAAATTTGACTTTTAAGTAATTAAAATCATTATTTTTGCTCAACAAAGTGGGTACTTAGGTAATATGGGTGCTCTAGGTCCAAAAATGAGCACCCTCAAGGCATATTAAGTCCCCTAGTACCACTTTTTAATACATCTTTAGTTTTTAATTAAAATTTGTCGTTTTGCGGCAAATTTTTAATTAACTAAAAAAATTAAAAAATCCGAAGGGGAACTTAACACATTTCCATAAGACCCTAGGAGTATGTTTAGCATGGTAATATACATTAGACACTAGGCTTAGATCCATGCTAAGGCCTAACCATGGGTATATACTCCAGCTCTGGAAGGATTGAGTGAAAAAACTCATAAATTATAAATTGCCTGAACGACAAAATATAATAAATAAGTAAAAAACCACTCCAAAGTACAACTCATGCTTAGGACTAAGGTGGCTAAGACCTTTTACAAGTTCATCATGTAACATCTCTTATTACAATTTTTTATGGAAACGTGAAAAAGTTGGTCTTTATTGACAAGCTGAACTTCTGAACTCTGAATTTTGAACAATAAATGTTCAATCTTTGGCGGCTCACTGGAAATCCATCCTAGTGCAAATTGGTGGATAACAGGGCCCTTTGCAACTTGTTCACAGTGACTAGTGTGGTCCACTCTCTTCTCCTTCTTTTTCTGGGTGCAAGTACTTAACTTTCATTGATGACTTTTCCAGACATACTTGGGTTTACTTCTTAAAACTTAAGAGCGATGTTTTTGACAAGTTGTTGGACTACAAGGCCCTTGTAGAAAAGCAATATGGACATCAAATTCAAAGGTTAAGAACAAATAATTGAGGCGAATATGTGAACAATAATTTTACAAGTTATTGCACTACACAGGGCATCCAAATGCAACACATTGTTCCATATACACCACAACAAAATGGTGTTGCTAAGAGAAAGAACTGCACATTAAAAGAAATGGCTAATTGTATGATCCAATCTAAGGGATTAAGTCTAAAGTATTGGGCGGAAGCCATCAACTGTGAAAATTACATAGTAAATCGCACTCCCACAAAGGCTCTTAAAAATATAACACTAGAAGAAGCATGGACTAAAATTAAATTAGATGTAAGTCACTTTCGTCTATTTGGCAGTATAGCATGGGCTCACATTCCTGATGAGAAAAGAAAAGCATTGCATCCTAAAAGTGAGAAGTGTATATTTGTTGGTTATTCTGAAGATGTCAAAGGTTAGAGATTTCTTCAACCACATTGGAATGAAAGTATTATTAGAAGAGATGTAAAATTTGATAAAAAATTCTTGGCTTGCGAACCTAATTCGGCGATTGTGCCTTCTTTGGCCTGCGAGCCATCTTCGGCGTTTGTGCCTTCTTTTGTTCCTATTCTGGTTTCTTCTTCAGATGATGACAGTGAGGATGAAAATCCACCTCTGCCTACTCACCTTCCTCCAGATGAGTCCATTGAACCTGAACCAACACCAGCCCCACCGCTTCCTAGATGGGTTCGTTCAAAACGAAAAGCAGTTGGTGATCTTGTCAGTGGTCCTTTTAATCAACGTTGGACACATTCACAATTCCAGCAAGCCACTTCTCTTTTGGCTCAAGTTTTAGAGACTCATGATCCAGCGGCATTTGCAGAAGCTTCAGGTCATCCAGATTGGGATACAACAATGAATGAAGATTATCGTTCTTTAATGTCAAACGATACTTGGGATCTTGTACCTCTTCCAAAAGGAAGAAAACTTGTCAAATGTAAATGGGTCTACAGAACTAAGTATGCATCAGATGGAAGTGTTGAAAGGCACAAGGCTCGGTTAGTCTCCAAAGGATTTTCCCAAGTTGAAGGAATTGACTATAATGAAACCTTTGCCCCTGTAACCAAAATGAATTCCATCTGCCTTGTTCTTTCCCTTGTTGCCTCACATAAATGGGAGGTCCATCAGATGGATGTTAAATCTGCCTTCTTGCATGGGGATTTGCAAGAAGAAATCTACATGGAACAATCTCCTGGCTATGTCCATGATCTCCATTTAAAGAGCACCTCCTCGAACACCTGATTGGTCCATGATCTCTATTTAAAGAGCATGGAGGGTCATTTTCTGATCGATTGTGAGAAACTCTCTTGTAAAATCTCTCTGTAATCTTTTTCTTTTGTATTAATAAATTGCTCCAAGTGGTCATGTTGGTTGGGGTCGTGGATGTTTTCTCGTAGGGGTTTTACTACGTCAAAATATCGGTGTGTCGATCTTTGATCTAGTTGTGTGAGTGGTTACTGAAGGTGTTCGTCCTCTGTTGGAAAATTTGTGTTGTCGAACACTTCCTCCTTCATAACATTTGCTATATATTTTTCATTGGCTCTGTTAATTGAAAGCTAAGTTGCACGAAACGGGGAAACGATACGAAGTTTCCGAAACAGATACGATACGAAACAGGCCCTCAAAAAATGGAAACGTCGGGGGAAACGTCGTATATATATATATAT